>LQRL01132350.1:4992-18172 GCA_001703475.1 Hydroides elegans | reverse complement strand
TATCGACGGTAAAGCACTTAATTGTGTTAAGGAACAGAAGGACCTGGGTGTCACAATAACTGATACACTAAAGCCATCGCTGCATATACATAATATTGCAGAAATTGCAGAAAAAGCCAACCAAAGGCTTGGCATGATACGTCGCAGTTTTAGCAACAAGAGTCCGCTTACTGTTAAGCCGCTATACACTACGCTTGTTAGACCTATCTTGGAAACCGTGTCTCCAGTGTGGAACCCCCACACACAAAAGGATATTGCTGAATTAGACAAAATACAAAATCGTGCGGAGAAGCTGTGTATTCCAAGGATTAAATTTGAAGACCTGTCTCAGCGACGTCTTAGAGCGGATATGTGCGAAACGTATAAGATACTCAATCGTCAATATAAACTCAACCCGGACAATTTATTTACATTAAGTGAAGACAATTTACGCGGTCATAGCTTCAAGTTATCGAAGCATCGTTCCCGTACAGATATTAGAAAGAATTACTTCTCTAATAGAGTGGTCAACGAGTGGAATAAACTAGACGATACTACTGTAACCGCCAATAATCTGAGTACATTCAAAGAAAGACTGGAGCTAGGCGCAGATGCAAGGGCCTAGAAGAATCCAAGTAAGTAAGTAAGTAAGATTGAGCGATAATTGGGGATACAATCTTACGTTTGTTTGTTTACTAGTTTATTTTTCATTATGCATACGAACATGCTTTGCTAAGCATCAGAACTTGATTATAACACATTCGAAAAAAATAAAACGTTAACACAAACCAAACTATTTTAAGCCACGGCTTGCTCTGCAAGACGGGGTTTGTCCAACCGCTTGACCGTTATTGGTTAACATATAAATATATTTATTTATTTGTTTAGTGCCTTAACATTTTTTTTTCAAAACACTTCTCCTCCCACAGTTGTCAACCGATTTTAATGAAATTTGGATATGTTATTTTCGGGGTTCTTAGGTAATAAAAACGGCTTATATGTGCTTATATTGCTTATATAAGCAAAGTTATGGCCACTTTTATTTTCATATTTAAACACTTTGGGGGCAAACATGCGATGATGGTGTACGAATTTACACACCATTCTATTAGTTCAATGGAATTCGTATACCTGCGTATGTTCCCCACTTTATTGAACTAAACATTTGTATTTGAGACTGTATTGCACACGTGATTGTTACGTCATAATTAAAATAAAAACGATTCTCCCATTGAAAAAGACATGAGTTAAATAGAAAAATGCACATCATTCTTTTGATTTAATGGGTTCGATATATCCGATTGTATGTATACATTACGCTTTTCATTTTATTGACTATGTCAACGATTGTAAGGCTTGAGTGCGTTCAAATTGATCAAACATACTTTTAAACCACTAGAGGCCGTCTCATCGACAATATATATACCAATGTCTAAGGTTCGAATGACATTCAAACGTAGCTTTAAAGCACCATTAAACCTATCTTTAAACCACCATTCACACCAAATGCGCATATATGAAATCCTGTTGACGCTTGTTGACATCTAGTTTTAAGTAAGTTTAAAGCAGATTTGAAGCTGATATGAAAAAAAAAATTGTTTATTGACGCCATGGCCTTAAGTGGTTTGAAGCTAGGTTTGAAGGTTGGTTTGATCTATTTGAACGCATCCTATATCTCAAATTTCGTATTTTTTTCCTCTCGCATATAGAAAAAACATACAAGTAGGGTGTGTACTTGGAGGGGGAGAGGTATTTTTATTTACCAAAATAGATTAAACTAGAAAAAAAAGATATGCCTTACACACATGTTTGACCTTTTTAAGACCCCAATGATGACTCGTTATAGTTTGGATATTTATCTGGTATTTACCGTGCTTATCGTTTAAAGCTCGAGTTCGACTTTGAATTTGTCTATGTTCGGTGCTGATACGACTTTATCCGGTAGTTTATTCCGTTAAGGGATACTATATTCTCTCTAATAATCGCACATGTGCACTTACTTTTTCAATATAAACGTTTTCAGATATCTCTAATAAACGCACAGTTTGGGGTTATTAGAGATAAAATAAAACTGTATTAAATGCAAGATATTGAATGTTAATTCCTTATTTTTATGTTGAATTAATGGAGAGTGCCATTATTAGAGATAATACGGTAACCCTGTTTGTAAAGTTTTTTTTCATTTATCCGTTCGATTGTGTTTCATGAATAACTTGTGCGAGTTGCCCCTAGAATTTGTTCCGTTAATTTGGAAGAATTTGTCTTTATCCATAAGATATGTATTGTTAATTATCTCGAGAACTGAAAGGCGTAGTAAGTTGAGAACAATAAGAGTCTTTGTCTAATGAACGGTTTAAATAGAATTTTAATCTTACCTGGAGTTTGGTGATTATGTGACCAAGAAGGTGTGATCTTAAACTAGCCACATAACCCCTTCGATACTGAAAGTGGTTGGGACCTTCACGTATGTTTTGCTGAATTTGGTTTACCGAAAATAGTTGAAATGGGCGGACATGATCAGCCAATAAAGACACCATTTAGAATTAAATAACGGTTTGGCCCTGCTCGTGTTACAAAACTACTTTACTCTATTTACTACAGCGTAAATTATGTACATTTTATAATTGCAGATAATGCTGTAAACGGTCCTGGCATATGAAAGCCTATCTCTACCTGGATGATATAATTTATATTTATGTTGATATAAGCGTGACTCATTCAAATCAAAATGAGTCAGATTACAAACGATCTTGATGAATTCAGGAAAAGATGGATGTCAGAACTAAGTCACACTGACAAACCACAAATTAAAAACGATGTTTCTCAAGATGATGGAAAGACGAAAGAAATAGAAAGCACATCAAATGTGAAGAGCAATCTGAATCTAGATACCAGTCTTGAAAAGAAAGTACACACATGTACGGATACTACAAATGCAAAAGTCACGACTTCACCAAGGAAAGAATATATTGAAAAACGATTGGTCAAAAGAAAAGCGATTAGTGATTTTTGGAATAATCTTACATCTCAGGGACAGTCGGATAATGGCGAACCTTCCAATGCCAAAAAGCAAAGAACCGATTCCAGTGAAGGAGGGGATAACTCAATACCGCAGCAAAAAGAGAAATATCTCGAATTATTTTTGTCGGATTTGGTGGGTATTTTATTATTCTAAAAAAATGATCTTATCACACCTAAAGTTAAATGTTACTTGCATAGTAGTCAAACACATCTATACTTTAATCTCGATTAGATGTTTTGATTAAATGTTTTATTGATTTTGAAATTTTTTTTACATAATTCATATTTTTTATTTCAGGACGAAATCAATGAGATACCATTCTTTGATTTGGACATCCCGAGGGAAATTGCAATCAAGATTTTCAAATTTCTATCAGCCACTGATCTTTGCAGATGTGCACAAGTATGTTATACACTTTACAAAACAACATCATATTATGAAATAACAGCTAATCAAGAAATTAAGCTTGCTTCATTATTTCACGCCAATGGACACGAAAACCATGGACTATTATTGTTTAGTAGATTTATCTGTTAACGGCTACCTGCGCGTTAGAAAAGCCTGGTTGACTATTTTGAATGTGTCATGTATTCAAATTATCTTATGAATCTCCATTTGATTTTGTTTTTGGATAGGTTAGCAGAGCATGGCGATCTATTGCCGAAGATGAATTATTATGGTGTAATATCTGCCATCAAAAAGGTTACGAATTATCGTCTGTGACGAATGAAAAGGAGGATTGGAAGAATATCGTTCGATCACAAATCGTTCAATATCACTCGTTACAACACAATTGGAAAGTATGTTTATTCTTCAACTTCAATATAATCCTGTGACCACTAGAAAAAAAAACATTGTCTTGCTTCCTTTAAGTTTAAACACGAGGTTTTCTTAATGTAATGCGTCGTTGTACAAAACCTTACAACATGACACACTGAATTAATTGATTGCTGTGTAAAATGTCATATTGGTTTCTAACTTTACATAAAAATAATGTTTTTTTATTTAAAACACATTTTGTTATGACTGCATTTTGTCGTTTTATAGAACCGCGTTGGCAAATTATCCTCATTAAGCTATGTTCCTGGTGGAATTCTCTGTGCTGTGACCTCGCATCAGCAACTTGTATTAGCTGGGTAAGTCTAACCATGACTAAATAATCCATAAATATAGCTTTGATACAATAGCCACATTCCTTTTCTTAAGCAGTTGAATGCTAAATTTGTTCAAACAATATAACGACGCCCATATTATACCATTGCAATTTGGTGATTTCCTGTACTAGCGAATGTATAGCTGCGGTTGTTGTTGTAGCTTTGGACAGCTAATCGTTAACCTTCTCCATTGCTTTACCTCAAATTTTCAGGTTACGATGGAGAATATCACAATTTATGTGTCTTGATCACTTATATCATATCTTAAGTTTCTAAAAGAATATTTTTATTCGTTTAGATACTCGTCACGGGAAATAAAGCTATGGGATACGGACACGGGTGAAAGCTGTATCTTGCGCCCTTCTGAACTGGTCACTCAAGTTCAGCTGAGTAACCAAGCGGGCACCCATACATACAGCCTGAATGACATCGCATGTAATCAGGCCTTCACGGCAGCTCTCTTTAAGAAAGGTAGAAATTTATGGATATTTTACATACCGTAATTACCGGTGTATAACCCGCGGTTTATACACCGGTATTGTCGATATTCGTTTATAATATAATTAAGTTGTACCACGTCAAAACAAATAAATGTTGAAAATATAGGAACTCTCGAACTAACCGATACAAACAAGATATTGATACCATTGTTATTTTGTTATGGAATACTCGCATGCCACATCGTATACTGTGTATGATAAAGCCGTGGTGAAAAAACGGTTAAACAAAATAACAGTAGACCCCCATTTAACCGAGCACGTCGAGACCGACGAAAACGTTTCGTTATCACCAAATTTGTATGTATCCAGTTAGATTTGTTTTAAATTGAAACAATGTTTAAACCAAACTTAATTATGATTTTTAAGTTATGATTATGTTTGGTCAAACAGTGTTAAGATTGATCCATTTCGATTAAATTAGATGCTGATGTAGTAACAGGGTGTTATAGAGACTGGTTTGTTCCAGATTTGATTCTTTCGTTAAAACATAAGTTTAAATCGATCTCACGTCTATGTATGTTTTGTACGCTTTGAGGATTCGCGTTTCGAGTTATAAACTGATAACAACCTGACGACACCGACTCCCATTATAGAGTGAAGTATCGATATAATACACTATCAGATCAATAAGTACGATTGAACATTGATTGCTCGGCAATACACTTAAATATACTGGGTTAACAAGGTAGCGTGGCCGAGCGGTCTAAGGCGCTGGTTTAAGGCACCAGCCTCTTCGGAGGCGTGGGTTCGAATCCCACCGCTGCCAAAGTGATATTTTGCGATAGAGTATTTATGTTTACACCATAATCAGAATTGATCGGAATATTAAATTTAATATCTCGTAATATCCTCAGTATAAGGTAGCGTGGCCGAGCGGTCTAAGGCGCTGGTTTAAGGCACCAGTCTCTTCGGAGGCGTGGGTTCGAATCCCACCGCTGCCAAAGTGATATTTTGCGGTAGAATATTTACCGGTAGCGTGGCCGAGCGGTCTAAAGAGCTGGTTTAAGGCACCAGTCTCTTCGGAGGCATGGGTTCGAATCCCACCGCTGCCAAAGTCGTATTTTGCTTTGTACCCACCGGCGGAAATTCGCATTGCACAAATTGTTAAGATTCCGCCTCTGATAATGTAACATTGACGCCACGAACGTTGGAACTTAAAAACGTCATTCATGACGTGTCGATATCTCAAATCTTAAGACAGCGTCGTTTTGACGTTATTTTATGACACTCACGCAATGACCCATTTTCACCGAATAGTCACGTCATAATCATGTCGCGAACGTCAGGACGTAAATTTTATTTACGTTTAAATATTTAAGTTGTGGTGCTTCGTTGTTACCTTATTTTGAGACATTGGTATGACGTCCCATCAAGCGACGTCATGTTCACATGGCGAACGTCAGCACATTTAACTTTGAACTTGTTATTTGTCCTGTCTTGAAATAAGTTATATTGAAATCATATAATAATACTTCATGCTTTCAGGAAAATACCGTAAACTATTTGCCCCTTGGGAAACCGCCCGGGAGGGACCTCAGGCGAAATTTTCATCGATATTTATGAATATAAACGATATTTGAAATAAGTATGATTGGTATAAATATCTGAGTGCATATTTAAATTTACGAAAGTACGAAATAAAAGTTACTCGCCAAAATGTTTCCGCCCAAATTTCATACTCGCCATTTTGGCGAGTGACTTTCAAGTCGTACTCGCCAAACGAAATTTTCACTCGCCAGGGCGAGTTGGCGAGTGCTTATGTCGAACCCTGGAATATGAAATTAGATTTGTGGTAAGCCCTTCAGTAAGAGGTAGCGTGGCCGAGTGGTCTAAGGCGCTGGTTTTAGGCACCAGTCTCTTCGGAGGCGTGGGTTCGAATCCCACCGCTGCCAAAGTAAAATTTTGTCTTGCTCATTTCGTCAAGAATCCGATCACATAACACGTTGAAAATCTTCATATGTTTTGGTTCATCCCTTCATATTTCTAGTTGATCCGACGGAGTGTGCCATCGATATTTGGTGCAATGACTCATCGACGCACGCGCAAACCACAATCTCTCAACATGGCGACCTACGTCACATGCACGTGACCGAGCATAGCAACCACGTGGTAACCACCAAAGGCAGCGCTGTGCTCATCAATAGAATAGGTAAAAATGTTGTTAATTGTCTGATAGGTTCGTTTATTTTTTGGAAAGATTTTAGCGAGACACAAACCATAAGGAACAGCGACTCGCTGTTATCTTATATTTATGTTTGATTTGAGCAGGGTCTTAGAATATTACATCAAATAATTAGGAGTATTTACAGACAATTTACGAGTTTATGGATGATGGAATGAAATAAATATTAATTGTAATTATTCTTCTAATTTCTTTGTTTTTGCTTGTAGATCTATGTGCATTTAACTTAAAGTGTTTATATAAGCACAACATTTTTGGGCTTTAAAAAGCTTTAACATGATCCTATAGTTTAAGATGCTTTACAGCGCCCTAAGAAACTAGAGGATCTTCGTGATACTTATATATTTAACCTTTATTATATTTGAATTTATTTAAATTCAACAGAAGTAGAGACGGGAGATGCAGACGTGTCAAGTGATCACTGCGTTTCAGTGTGCTGTCCATTGGTGGAGGACGTGACTGTGTTTCCCGATGAAAAGGTAACAAACAATATGACCACTATATGTATATCTGACGAGATTCCATGTACAAATTGGTTTTGCGTTCAATTAGGAATTTGAAGTAAAGCTCGATAAAGATATTCGGCATAGTGTTTATACAATTTCTTTATGTAAAATAATTTAAGTCGTGTGACGTCCAACAAATTTATTAATGTTTAGAACCTGGTAAATTCCATGGTAAAAATATATCCCTGTTTTTAAATGGTAACACCGATAGCTTTTTATATTGTATTTAGATATCTCATCTAGCTGTTTTATCACGTGATTCAAAACCAAAAGACATGACAGATCATCTCATCGTGGCAGCAACTGGGTCAAAGGTCAAGGCTTATGTTCCCGGAAGTGACCTTGAGAGCATGACCTATTTACATAATGTCTACCTGCAAAATGTTCAGTATATGGAATGTACACGGGATGAATGCATTGTGGCGATCCATGATTTCAATCCTGGGCATCACGGTAATATGTATATGGTAAGTGGAATATATAGGTTAGCTGGGCTTGAACAAGATATTGGTTATGACAACAATGCTATTTTATGTACGGTAGCTATTTTGATTTTGTTTTTATTTCCGAATTGTTTAAAGCTAGGTGTTAAATCAAGATATAACAGGTTTAAAACAGTATAATGAAGTAAATAAACGGGACTGAGAAAACCATTCTCGGTTAAGGTTGTTTATTGACAATTTGACACACCATGCAAGAACTTCTGGAAACTACGATTATTGTGTAAGAACAAAAACAATTAAATGGCATTTGATTATATTTAATCATGACATAATTTGTAACAAATACACTGAAGTTGAATGAATTTGATTATCTATCATATAAATTTTAAAATGAAAGTGTTATATTAAATAATAATATTGTTTCAACAATTGTATTAATCAGCGATTGCATATTGCTTTCCACATAGACTCTCTGTAAGTTTTATTCACAACTATATATCACAAAGTTTATACTCGAATTGAATGCCAGGCAAATATTCAGAGATGGCACAAGGACATCCTTATATAAGGCATAAAATTCCTGTTTGCACTCAGTTCTTAAAACAACCCTGTACACAAATACCAGGGGTTGTACGAACAATGTCGACTGACAAGCAGTAAATACAATTAACACTACAACAACAGTTCGAGTTAAAATGTGCTCCTGGGTTTGTTGCGATGAAACCTGCATTCCGTGGCGAAGTTTTTTGGCGATACGGAGAGCATTCATCAAACGTAGGGTCACAATCAACAGTGTTATTAAAGGTATCAAAAATATCACTATTTGCTCAATGATTGTCATTACTAGCCACTCAATAGTAAATGCGTTTTCAAACCGGGGATACATTCGGTAGCATGTTAAATTTTAGTCCTCCAGTCTTAATGCTTTCGCTTTTCATTGGTCATTTTCAACCCCTTTACTATCATGTTTAACTGTATGTGGTATTGCAAAATACCTTCATTACTGTTTGGTTGCAGCTTCATCTGTGGATCTTCAGGTCCCTCCCAGGCCTCAATGCGCATTTCGACGATATAGGACTATGAACTCTTCCTGGGTCGTCGACGCGGTTGATCACTCCGCGCCTCCACAGATGGGCACGCTTGCTCTATTCCGTTCCACCTCTCCTCGCTTTATCTCTCAATTCCCGAATTGTTTATATTATTATATGGTTATATGATTTTTTTTCACCAGATCGGCGTATACAATCTACATTCAGCGCGACAAACGAGCAAGTTTTCAAGCGGTTCTTGTGTACTGTCGTGTCTTCATAAGAATCCAGATGTGTCGTACTTGATAGCGGCTGGCACTTACAATGCTGGGTAAATGTGAATCAATACACTTTGAGTTGGGTTTCATGCTATTTGAATAACAGAGAAAGGAACTACAAACCATATTAATCTTGACCTTGATATGTTCAAAGCCTTTTGATATGTTTCTGTGAATAGAATGTCTTGGTCTTTTTTTACGTTGTTTACTGTTGGTCCAAAATTTAACACAATAAATTAAGATGATAAAAATTTAATACAGCAGAATCTCGGTAAAACCGAATATCTGAGAACCGGCAAAACCGATTTTTGGTTTATCCTTTTAGATTTATAAAGAAAAGACACGAGGCTGGGATCAATAATTCGGATTCGTGTTCGTTTTAACGAGTGTTCACTGTACTAAGATTCTTTTCCCTATTTTTCCAGCATCAAGATATTCGATGTGCGCATATCCTCATCCGGAAGTGACGTCATCCGCTTGCGTGACGACGGCCATAGCAGCACGCGGATCCAGATGGACGAATGGAAGATCGTGTCCGGATCTCAGCAGGGCTATGTCAGTGTGTGGGATTATCGCATGCCGGTGAAATGCTGGGATATGCATAACAGGTGATCATGGGGGTAGTACAGCTCAGCTACTGTAGTACTTGTGTTCGATATGAGGGATGTAGGGGTGTTCATAACTACCCCTTTTTTGGGTGACCATTTCAGATTTCGCTCGCACCCCCCTAATTTGGAAGAACTATGCATTTGAAGATACCTGGTGCATTTTTTTCTCCCAAATATTGAAAATCCATCTGAGAAATGGCTTTTGAACTTTTCGCCATCTCCATTAAATTGGTCTTGTATATAGAAAAATCTATGGATTTCTAAGTGTATATTTTCATTCAATTTTGATCGCAGCACCCTTTTTTTTTTGAAAAATGCATTCTTATATGCCACTCATTATTAGCTCTACTCAGTATAGCGATAAAATATAAATAAATTGCACCATGGCGGACTTTGTCATTTCCACAAATTATTTGTATTTATTTGGAAATTCCGTTGATTTAAAAGTCCTTAACTAACGACAGTTTTTATCATAGAGCATTTCTCGGTTAAAAACTCTTGGAAGACCCGTTATCATTTCCGGTGGCAGATATAACAATCATATGATTAATGGCGCCATGGCGGACTTCGCCGTATACACTAAATTTGGCCTTGCAAGGAAGTTTATATATCCGGATTTCAATAATCATTTTGCTCAATAGAAAGACGCAAGCTTGCTTTAAAACCATTTGTTTTGAATTAAATAGGGACAAATATACATAGGTTGGCTTCACAATCTTAATGGTGACTTGAAACATTCCAATTGAAACAAAAATTATATCGATCGTTCATCTTGAATAGGACCAAATAGGTTAAAGTGGCAAGTTCGCCAAGGCGACATTAAGAATTAAATAGTTATTTCGAGTTCATGGATTAACGAGGGACCTATAAGGAAGCCTTTGTGAAGAAATTTGAGCAATATTACCAAAATTGTTGGAGGAGACACACATAGAAATCTATGGGTTTTTCTTATATATAAGACCATAGTTTGTCAAATTGCGAAATATTCAAATGCCATTTCGCAGACGGATTTTCAATATTTCTCGAAAAAAAAATGCACTACACGTCGTCAAATACATATTTCCTTCATATAAGAGGGGTGCGAGCGAAATTTGAAAACATGACTTTTTTATGAACACCCCTAAGGGGTGTTAATCTGGTTGTAAGCATTCGAAGCGGTGCATATGTAAATAATTATGTTATTATTTGTAACCATAAACATATCGTAAATATTTTCTTAAGTGGGTTGTTACGTATGCAATTACCGATAAGTGCTTATGTTGATATTTGTCCATATGTAGGTCAAATAAAGATATACATATTAGAGAGTGTATGTCGTTATCAAGGTAGCGTGGCCGAGCGGTCTAAGGCGCTGGTTTAAGGCACCAGTCTCTTCGGAGGCGTGGGTTCGAATCCCACCGCTGCCAAAGTTATATTTTGCGTTAGAATGTTAACCGGTATGTTTATTTCATTCACTGAACTTTACGGAATATAAATCAAATTTGATTTGTTGTATACGGCACATTATGAGGTAGCGTGGCCGAGTGGTCTAAGGCGCTGGTTTTAGGCACCAGTCTCTTCGGAGGCGTGGGTTCGGATCCCACCGCTGCCAAAGTGATATTTTGCGTTAGAATGTTAACCGGTATGTTTATTTCATTCACTGAACTTTACGGAATATAAATCAAATTTGATTTGTTGTATACGACACATTATGAGGTAGCGTGGCCGAGTGGTCTAAGGCGCTGGTTTTAGGCACCAGTCTCTTCGGAGGCGTGGGTTCGAATCCCACCGCTGCCAAAGTGATGTTTTTGCGTTAGAATGTTTACCGGTATGTTTATCTCATTTACTGGACTCTACAAAATATCACATTAGCTTTGTCGTTAGCCCTTCAGTATGAGGTAGCGTGGCCGAGTGGTCTAAATCGCTGGTTTTAGGCACCAGTCTCTTCGGAGGCGTGGGTTCGAATCCCAGCGCTGCCAAAATGATATTTTGCGGTGTACAAGTGATGTCTTAGGACTTGGATTGTCCGTCTGTCAGTCAGTCTGTTTTTCCGTCATTTTTTTTTATTCTAAAAAGATACTCGAGAATAGAATGGCCGAGAGACTACTGTTTGGTATAGATGACAGCTCTAGACCAGTACATGTGCCTTATGATATTTTCGATCATATTCTATCAATTTCCGGTCGCTCATGCGCGAAAATAGATTTTCACTGTTCAGTTGATATATCAGAACAAATAGCCTATAGGCTTAGACTCAATGTCTGTCTCAAATGGACGGTTTGACCTGTTAATTAGCCTTTGGGTTTTTTTTGCCGAATGTACGCGAAAATAGTATTTTGCTGACGATATCTCGATTACTTATTGAGCTTGAGATTGGAACGAAGCCTCAAATTTATACTCTTCACCTAAATGTGTGAATCAATATTTCAGACTGAATTCGCTCAGTTTCCGGTCGCGCATGTGCGAAAATAATATTTTTTCAATTGTTTTTGTGATATCTCGAAATCTTATATCAAAAGACAGCTTTCTGCTTATGGAGCCGAGCCAAAATATAAGTTAGAAAGGTGTGGTCGCCGGGCTTTTTCACGAATAAGAGTATGGACATTTTAACCTCTTACTGTGGAAAATGCACCAATGTGACCGATTTAAAAGAAAATTTAAGACATTTCTGTTTAATGAAAATTATCGCTGAACAATATGTTTCCAAGTAGCATAAATATTCTTTAGATATGCGTTTTAATCTTCTAAAATGATAGTTAAGCGCTTGGATAGTTTATTTACAAGCGCAAAAATCATGATATATATTTAAATTGGACGTTTGATCTGTAGACGTGCTATTCTAATATTTTTTACCTAATAATATCAATTTCCGGTCCCGCATGCGCGAAAATAATAATTTTACTCATTTTACTGTTCAGATTTTTATAGATGACTTACAGCCATAGAGACCTGATATTATTTATTTTTTGTATTTTTAGTATTTTTCATATATAAAGTACATATACATTCATACAGACATATACATATACATTACAAGACAAGAACATGACACCACAAAAACGCTTCTAGTATAACATAAGCAAAATGACAACTTTCATGGACTTACACAGAAAAACTGTCTTAATAGTACTACTATTGCTCATTAATTAATAGATATTTGCAACTAGATTTCACAAGTGTCTTATTATTATTCCATTTTACAGAAAAGTATTTTTCACTTAGTGAGTTTTTCTCGGCTATAATAGATATAAATATTCGTTTCAATATTGTTTCAATAAAGAAATGTTTCTCTTGACCTCTCATTTCACATATATACATCTTAACGATATCACACAACATATTTACTGCCTTATCATTCGTTCCAAATAAAAACTCGTCCCTACTTAATCCTTGAAAAATCCTGCAGTTTAGCGCAGAATATACAGTTTTTAACCACATTTTTGTTGTCTGGCATTCTACCAAATGAACTAATGTATCTTCAACATTAAAATTGCTCTTTTA
>LQRL01132341.1:7652-21036 GCA_001703475.1 Hydroides elegans | reverse complement strand
AGCGAGAGTGTCACCCTGTAGTACTCCAGCAAGGATGTCGAACAGTTCAGTTTCACCATCTGGAGATAGCACTTTTGCTTTAGTGTCCGTGTACATAACTCCTATTGCTCTCACTAGCTTTTCTGGTATACCGTATGCTCGTAGAATCTTGATCAGTTTGCCGCGATGTATAGTGTCGAAGGCCTTTTTGAAATCTATGAAGATGATTATGGCTGGTAGATTCTTATCCTTGATACCTTCAATTAATCGTCGAAGGACTAAAATTTGGCTCGTTGTTGTTCTCCCCGGTCTGAATCCATTTTGGTTTATTCTTAGGTGAGGTTCGATTGCTGGTCGGATACGATTGAGGATCATTCTGTTGTATGTCTTAGCTACTAGCGAGCTTAGGCTTATTCCTCTGTAGTTGTTGCCTTTTGAGAGATCACCGGTTTTAGGTATAGGTATTATATTCATAATCGACCACTGTTCTGGTTTTCGTCCTTCTAGTAGAGCCCTATTGCAGAATCCTATGATCTCCTCGTCTAGGTTACATCTTTTCAGTACTTCAGGAGGGATATTGTCTTCTCCGCATGCTTTACCCTCTGTGATCGAGCGCTTTGCTTTGTTGTATTCTTCCATCGTAAATGGTCCATCATTGATGTTTAATTGTTCTATTATTTGGTCGATTTCTTCGTCCTGTCCCCCGATATCAGGGGGGTTGCCAAGTAAACCCTGGAAGTGCTTGAACCAGTTCGCTGTTCTCTCTTCTTTGGTGTCGCCTTCTATCTGTCCTTTTCTACTTGCCTTTCTTCCACTTATTTCATTTATCAATTTCCAACTTAGTTTATATTGGTTGTCATGTTGTGCATTTTCTATCTGGTTTATCTTCATAGAAATATTTTCCTCCTCTAGCTCATCATACTTCTCGTAAAGGTTTGTGCGTGCTTTTCTTAGTAATTCCCTGGAAGCTTCATCAGGATTTTGTTGATATTTTTCGAAGGCTTCTTCTACAACTTCTCTGTCTTTGTTGAGTCTTATATCATCGCTTCTTTGTTGTCTCCTTGAGCCTTTTATTTGTGGAAGGACTTCTTTTGCCGCTTCTTCATTTGCTCTGATTTTGCTCTGATTTTGTAAATAATATTGCATAAATATCGGTTTTACTGATTAAAAATTTGATCGCCTAAGCAACATTTACAAATAGAGATAGTACTAAGGTGTAGGGGTGTGTTCCGGGACACGTTTCTTCGGGCCGGGCCGGGCCAGGCCGATTCGTCGGGCCGGGCCGGGCCAATTCGGAACAACGTATTGTATATAAGGATTATATATGTGTATATGTATATCATATGTATACATATACATATCTACGTATATGAACTAAATTGTGTGCTTTTCATGAAGAGTAAGAAAAGAGTGCTATTTCAAAGAAGCTATTTTTTATTAGAAAATAAGAAAATAGATGGTGTGAAAAAAAATCACTTTTATCAGGATTAAGAAATACTAATTTTGTTAATCAAATTTAAAAATCGATATATTTTTTTTGCAATAAATATTCAAATTGTTCCGAAATTGTTCCGAAACTGTTCCGAATGACGGCCCGGCCCGGCCCGGCCCGACAACTTTTGTCGGGCCGGGCCGGGCTGGGCCACGGAACACATCCCTACTAAAGTGAAACTTATCGGTAGCAGAAATAGCTTTTTGTGATGAATCATGTATTTTTTACACTGGTTTAAACGAAGGTCTAGTTTGTGTGCATGTGTTTGAAATGAAAAACAAACCGAGTTCGAACTCATAATGTGAAATAACGTGCATTTTGCCCCTGATTATTCATTCCACAGTGAATTCAATATGTGAAGCGTTTAAGAAAGCACGCTCTCACGTCGAAATAATGACTGTAAAAGTTACACAAAAAAGGTAAATTTGATATTGATGTAATATTTCGTGGTACGAAGGAATAAAGAAGGGAAGAGGATAAGTAAAATCTAAAAGAAATAGGAAACGAATTTGGTAGCTATTGACTTATAGATCAACATTTCACAACAATTGTAAGATAATGAAACATAAATATTCGCTTCAACAAACATTTTTATTGAATCACACATAGTGACATACGAATATTTTATAAACCATATTCAAATAAATATAAGATAAATAGATAAATAATACATACAATTTCCTAGCATAAGGTTTAGACCGAGAGTCACAAATGAAACAAGTAAAAATAGAATAACATACATTTTTGTTTCTGTAAACAATGTTTCTTACTTAAGGCGGACTTACTGACATTATGTATCTTGTGAAATAAGTTAACATTAAATGTAGTTACATGTAATAACACGGATTAACAATAATATTAATAATATTTTTACAATAAAATCAAAACAAGATACAGTTATGATTAAACGCAATAACACAACTTTAAAACAGTAAATTTTAGAGTTGTTATCCCATTGTACCGTATCATAGAGTGCGTTCTCAAATGTTTCGACAGACCGAAATTGCCTCATAAAACCGACACTTTTGCCATTTAGTAGTATTTAACCAATGTGTATCCGTTCTGGTGCATTGTTTTGAATCAGTAATACTAGGACAGACCAATATTGATACCCCTTTACTTCTAGACTAGATCTTGTCTCCTAGACTAGCTATATGACCATATGAGAGTTGGTTGTGTTAGTGGTTATATAGTTCATACTCTAAAGACTTTATAGACTAGAGAGGATTAAATTTTTTACAAGGACCTTTTAAATTTGTAATCGAGATGAAATGATGAATTTAAACTATCTTCGGATTGTCGAATTAGTCCTATAGCTATTTTTTGACAATATATCGACAAGTGTCGGTTAATTGAGAAAGGGTAATATTTCCCAGTTACGACTCTTTAACTGAACCACTCGGACAAAATCTAATAAATATAATACTTTTGATTTAACTAACTGATAGCCTTATAACAAAGTTACCGGGATATCAAAAAAAATCATATAGCTCAATCTAATAATGACTTATCTATTTAAAGTCAAAGTCAAAAATTCACGAAAAGTGTCGAATCTATTGAGAAACCACTCTATGCGGGTAACTCTAAAAGACTACAGTAACAGGACCAAAATGAACTTGACAAGATAACTTATTCTTTCGGATGATGTATCTTCCTTTGTAAACAAACATTTGCCCTGTCTATGCAATGCGCTATTTATACAAAATGTGGTAATAGAGGGTTAACCCGTGTATGACTAATATTTTGGCACTGAATAGTCGTGAAACGTCACAGTTTACCCTTATATCACCTCAGCAGTAACTGTTCATAGCAGACGTTATACATGTACATTGTAATTGATTTCGAATAAGCTTATATCATACTTGAAATTGAATGTTTGTTTTTCTTTTGCAACAACTTCAAAGTAAATTTAGGCGTTCTTAACATAAGTTCTGTAGTCTAATGCATTTATTTCACGTTTTAATCTTAGTGCTGTCCGCAACTTTAGTAAATCAAACTATAAATCTATCGTCATGTGACTAATAGTTGTATTAATATGATAAATAAACATTTTAATGAACTAGATCATACTTTAAAAATCACAATTATACCAAAGAACTTCAAATACTGATAAAAAATACGGTTGAAGACACCCTAAAAATCCCCTTACATGCACATTTTTGCACTATCGGTTCAAGACATATATTCTTGCAGTCAACATTATTGTACACTAACTTGTACAAGTACAATTATTAACTCACAATGTGACAACCACACAAAAAATCGCACATACATCAATGTTTTCGCAATTCAACTCCTATGCTCTCGCGTTGATACATCGCATTATCCGCATAAGTAACCACATCCGATTGCGACGTAGCATTCTCTTCATTTTCGTCGTTACCGCCATTCACTGTTTCATAACGCTGCTCAAGATTCTCGGCGGGCCGCCACGAGATTTGCTTGCGTACTTTTGCGTTATTGTTTTTCGTTCCCTGCTCTGTCTCGTTTTCGTTGATGTCGTCACTAGAAGGTTGCGGCGTTAGAAAGGGATCGGGGGTCCCGGGGTCGGGGGTATGAGGCGGGGTTTTATGGACATTTGTAGCTGAGGTGGATTCAGTGTTGTTTACTTGATACCCCATGATGGCTTGCGAACTCATTTTTCGGCGGTTGTTCATGTTGGCCTCATCACTCCGCACATATCCGCCGCCTCCGCCACTGGAACTACTTTCTGCTATGTAGCCACAGCGGCGGAAGAATATCTGGCAGAATTTGCGCCGAAAATATTTGTTGGTCGCCAAAAAGACGAAAATGTTGTAGGTTGGACGAATGTTGAGAAGGATCTCAGCGACTAGATCGAAGATTTTCAACGCCACATCGCGTTTGAATATCGTATCTTCCGGTTTTAAGATAAAACCAAATGCGTACTGCACACATGTGGGAAGCACCCATATAGTGTCTAGGACTAGAATGAACGCGAGTGTTCGCGTGATTTTTGAATGGCGTTGCACCATTTTGTAAATGGACGTCGGTCTTCGCACCGCCGACGCTGTAGTCCGACCCCTTTTCAGCGAACGCTTTAATGCTATGAGGCAAATAATGTTCAATGTAATCACAACTGGTCCGAATATGAGGCTGAGTAAATAGAAATAATACTTGAGATTGTGGACATGGGGAAAACGTTCAAAGAAGGCTTCACAACGCGGATGCTGCTTATCGTCATAGCACGTTTGCCAGACGCCCCAGATAGAGGTCGGCAGGAATAGCAAGAAGGTCACAATGAATATCCACACGCATGCCCGCCGTACGCGTTTGATCGTGAACACACTCATTGCTGTGATGGGTTTACGAAGCGTGTATGTTCGTACAATGGCAATGAATATAACGAAGAAACCACTTGTACACATGAACATTAAGTAGGTGAAGTAAAGGCAATAATCCATGAATGCGATGATATCCCATTTGCCGAAGGGTAAGATACTGCGAAAGAAGACGCCTTCGATTGTGAGTTGAATAACACCGAATACGCATGCGCAGAAATCGGATATTGTCAGCGCCAGTAAACAAACGCGATAGTTTTCGCCCATACTGAGTCGGCGCAGAATCACGAAGTTAATGGCGTTGAAAATAATGCCACAAAATAAGATTCCATTTTGCACGAACGCTTCGGCGTAGAATTCGGCATCGCGTAGCATCCGGTTTTCTTCGATTCGTTCCATGCTTTCCATTTCCACTTCGGTTGCCATGGTGATTTCGGTGATGACGGGAAATGTACTTCCGGGTTGTTCTTGATGCTGCTCCATGCTAGAAGATGTATCCATAATTGTTTTGTTCTTTTAAAGGAATTTGTCCTTTAACTTGCCAGTTGCGGTCAGCTGTTCATTCTGATACCGCGTATATTTTGCTCTGAAACATATAAAAATAGATTTTTGTTAGATTTTTATAAACAGTTTTACTCATATAATCTGTTTTGTAAAGAACTTTTAATTTTTATGTTGATGTCGTTTCCTGCGATAAATGGGCTTCCTGGTTAAATTAAATATAATTGAAATATATAGGCTGGCTGATTTCAGCCAGCACATGTACATGTTTGCCTTTCTTCCTTAAGACAATAATTTATGAAACACAAACTGAATTGATCGCTTTTGCATATTGTTTACTAGTACTTGAAATCCGGATGTAGCTCATTCCTAGAAGAAGAAAAAACAACTAGTGATCACTTAACATATCGGTTAACATATATCCTTATTCAATGATCGTTTGCAAAACATAGTCATTAAAAACGAAAAGGAAACGAAAAATATATGCTCGAATAGGTCCACATCCAGACAGCATGGATAGGTCAGATATATTTGATTATACGCCAATGCTATTGTTGTTGCTAAACAATTTTGCGTAAGACTGCTGTGAATGTTTATCCTTAATTTAGACGCTATTTTATTAGGCCAACATTTTCAGCAGGTAATCCCATGGATATGATTTGTATTCTGTTCATTGAATAAATGGAAATTCTGCCGATGCTTTGATATTTCACCGACAAAAACGTCTCAAATATAATAAAAGTACAATCATTAAATTATGAATTAAAGTCTTGTTGACGCAACGTTTCTGGATCAAGGTTATCCGAATGTATCTTTAAAACCAGAGACGTAAACTAACGTCTACTAGACTCTACTTTCGCAAATTAGTTTCTTAAGATTTAATCGTTCTAACATTGCCGGTATACGATGTTGAATAACGTTTTGTTGAATAAGTTTCGCTGATTTCTTGCCCCTCCTGAGATGTCAGAATATTATGGCAGGCCGGTCATGATAAACAATCTCAATGAAAAAGGAGGAATAAGCCGGGATGACTTTAATGCGTTCCTGGCAAGGAACAATTGCTCTGTTTTCGTTCTATCAAATCGTGATGGAAACCTAATAGGAATATCTGATATACTTAGCAGAGTATTCAGTGCTCGATTTTCCCGCATCCAGTGAATAAATAGTCCATTGAAGGCTCTAAAGCTTAAATGTGAGTCTCATTGAGAAAAGAGTTGAGTTTTGCTAAGAAAAGAAGTGATCTTGATGTACCCATTCCTTAAATTAAAAATTTGAAAAAAAATGGTAACATAATCTTTAAATACGCGTAGATTTTTATATACGTAAATTATATTCATATTTTTGTATGGACAAGAATATTTTTTCTCGAGTTAGAGCCTTTTTACCAAGTAGGTTATATGTACGAAACGACTCCTGTTATCGATAGAAACAGACTTTATTATCAATGAATATCCCCAAACAAATGGTCTGTTTCCTATTGGGTTATCTAGAAGATTGGATTTCCATTCCTCTTGGTATCAAAACGCAATGTTTTATATCCTAGAATCTTTAAAAATGACCATACTCTCCACTTTCTAAAGGCACTATGATACTCGAAACGTCCCGTACTCTATCTCACTCCCTCTTATCTTATACCGGTAACCGTTTTATCACAATTCAACATGCAACAATTGAAATAAAGAAAAAAATGAAAGGAAAACAATAAGAAAAATATATTTTTAAACCTACCTTAATTATTTTGGATAAGAGAATAGTGTCGTGACGTAAACATTTATCCGTTTAGTAACTTTACGAATAATTTCATGGTGTCTTATTAGATATCAAATGCTGTTAGTATTTGCGAATTTGTATGATAATAAAAAGGCGTATCAACTTCTTATGATAATTGATTCTTATGCCTCCACAAATATATCCAAAAATATCCTCACAGTTACTGACAAAAAACTGTTCGACTGTTACTTAGATAAATAATTTTAATCCACGATTCTATCCAGATCACGTTTATCGTGTCGATTATTTACAATATGAATAGCAACGTGATAATATTACATGTTTATTTCACAGTGCACTTACTTTTACTTCCGTAACCAGTGTTTTGTTGTGAAATCCTTCTTTTTGCCTTATGTCCATTTATTTATATGAAAAGCGCATTGCACAATATATCGAATTACATTTGTTTCTTGAACTTGACACTTATTTAATATCCTTTAAGCGTTGATGGTAAAGCGGATTTAAATGTTATTTCATATCTTAAAAACTACAGTGTTAAAGACTTGTTAATGCTGTTCACCAGCCTCTCACTTCTTAAGTCGTTGACGTTTTTGACTTGTCTTTAAAGTAAATACCATCTCATCCCGCTTTTAAATAAAGTTTAATAGCGACGAATTAAAAACTATAAACAAATATTAACGTTTTGGGTTCGGTTGTGAGCTAAGTTAAGTAGCTTAGTCAGCAAAACAATGTTTATTTTACCGACTCGAAATAACTTTTTGACAGCGTATTGTCCAATAAACGATCAGTGTTAGTGAGTTCTTAAGTTCCGGTCATAGATACTTTTCAAGGAGACATAATTTATATAACTCTGTTTATTCACCTAGTTATTCAAGCATGAATTCAACTCGTTTGATGTGTGCCTTTGTGTTTAATCCGCAGTTAAATATTCCCTAAAATATTACAAAAATATGTTCCTATTAATAAATTTTGAACTGACTGACATCTTTCCTTTATGCCTAGTGTTTGTGTTTGTGGTTAAAGTGACCGTGAATGCCTTTAGATGTTTTAAGTTATCTTAACTAACTGTAGTCATACAAAGCTTCCACCTCGAGCATTTTAATCATTTGAAGGAAGATGAAAAATAATTATACTTATTAAGTGTAGATAATAATTAATGTTTATCATAACACTGGGATAAAGTTTTCTTTCATATAATTACCTGTTATTGTTGAGAGTAGTTGAGGTGAATGTAATTAAAGAGAATGGTCATTTAAGGATCTGTAATAATTATACTTACTATACGTTTATCAACGTAAGTGTAATTAGAAACTTCTTGTTTGTAAACAAAGCGATATGGACTCAATAAGGAATTAAAAGCCAAATTAATTGCTTAGGTGCGTCCCTTCCGTTTGGTCATTTGAATGATGATGTTGCTAGGTCGAGATTTAAATTGGATTTGGGGCTATTTCTTCCTCGTATACCCATCCCGCCTTCCTCATCGAGGGTGAGTTTTGTTTTTTGGTAAGGCTCAATCCGACCAAGAAAAATGCAAAATTTGACGAAAAAAAAGGTTAAGAAATAAAGTAATTTAATATGATTCTGTGTCAACATTAGTTCAAATTACTTTTAAAAGCTGTACGTAATGTTTCATATTATCATGATATAAAATAATTAAGTTTTGAATATGTATATGGTGAATTTGTTGGCAATGAATCCTATATTTCAAGAACTTTGTAGGACATGAACTAAATATGAAAGACATCTTACATAAGGCGCTAAGTCTATTTTTAGAATTCGGTGTCATCTTACTTTTAAAATTGTTAACTACATTTTATTCATACATTTTGTCAGGGCATAACTGTGGTTATCTAGTTGAGCTTTTGTTATCAAAATCTGTTCACATTTCCCTTGCGTATAAGTTTTTAAAAAAATGTAAACAACTATATTTACGACTAGTCCTTTGCGACCAAGCGCTTTGTTTCAAATTATGGGGGCGGGCTCTTGACGTGACATCCATGATGGTTAATAATATTCGATTGTTATTTGTAGTTTTGTAGCATTTGAAGTGCTGTTAATACTATTATAATAGCGCTATATTTCCACATACATGTATTCTAGGGGCAGCATGTATTCTCCTGATTAAAATTCAATAATATGATTTGACATTATAGGCTGTTCAAATCAAAGCATACCAATAGGTTGTGTCGAATAGTCTCCGAATATTGGTAAACATTTTCCTATAACCGGACATGATTGTGTAACCGTTGTTTCAGTGAAATTTTCGTTGAGTCATGGTGCATACTTAAGATAACAAATTCTGAATTATTATTAGAATCTATGACCAGTGCGAATTAAAATAAAATTGTGAAAAATGATCTGTCCCTAAGTTTAAAAAAATAAATACACAGCATTTGATATTACTTTTTCTTTGTTAACAGCTCATTCAGATGATCTTCACTGCCATCATGCGGCTCAACATGGAGGTAAAAACTTTTTATTACAAACAAAAAACTCAAAAATTGCAACAATCATATATACTTTTTTAACGGTTTTTCATTATTGTATTATTACTGTTATGGCTCTTTTTTCCCTGCTTAATAAATTTGTACTTTGTTTTGTCATTAACTTCTTCATGATATATCACTTATGATATATTAAATACAACTCCGCCAAATATTCGTTGAGTCACCAACACCAGTTTTCATGTGCAGACTCCAGAACCAGATAACGACTAATTTTCAAATATTCCGAAAATCGGGACTTGAATTGCAACGCCAGAATCCAGAGAACAAATTATCAACTTATTGAAATCTTATATGTTGCTTGATTTTCCCACTGCAGAGCCAGCCGTTCTTCAAGATGCTGTCGATGCTCGTTGAAATCGTTGGTGGGCCTCCCGGGATGCCGCAGTTCACGCAATACATTCTCCACAAGTTCTGGGAGGTGAGTACGATATCAAAATTAAAAGTGATTAAGATTTTATGCGATTTCATTTGACATCAGAAAGTAAATGTTCTGGGTTATGAGCAAGGGTATTGTGGGTATTTCAATACCAATCGGTTTGTTTTGGAATTCTAAAACTAGATTGTACTATCGCATAATGCAAAGGGTTCATTTTAATAAACATAAATATAATTAGCAAACACATCATAAATGAAATGATATCCAGAAAAGAAATAATCATAGAATAATTATAAAGATTTCTTATCAATTTTCATTAAGATTGCGCCTTGGGTTACATTACGCACTGTCACTTCACCTGCCATTTATGACGTAACACTTAAACTGTTATCTTCCGAATTAATGACGTAACAAATTGGTTGTTCGAAATAAAACATTACGTAAAACGCTGTTACCAACGAAATTATATTCCTTGCTAAAAACGTTTCTTCCTCATTCTTAGTTCTTTAATACTTCATGAATCAATGTAACATTATAGATATATTTGTTTTATTCATTATTTAGCCATCTAACATAATAAATACATTGCTTTAAATAAGATATAACTTAAATAAGATAAAACAACTTTAAAAGAGAAAGCTACGTTGCTCAAGAAAAATATGATAAAGCGGGATAACCGGCGATATTATTCACATTTTTATGTGACATTTACTCCGTCATCTGATATTTTTTAGCAATATTATTGATATGTCTATATTTTGAGATACTTATTATTTAAATTTCTTGTTGGATGATTAATAATCGCGAAAATTATTTGATGTTTAAAATCATTGGGTTACTGTCGAAAAAAAGCTCCCCATGGTCCGCCATTTTGTTGATTTTAGCCCAAAAGTATTATTCATGTCACATGATCAGAGTAAAAATCTCTGTGTTTTTTTAGCGTAATATATTAAAAAAATCAAAATATTGCGCAAAACATGCCTGTTGTATAATGCAAAGGGGAGCTACGCTCCCCTTTGCGATAAATTTGAGATTGGATGCGCTAGCTTAAATTTGAGAAAAGGTTTAAATTAACGATTCGGTTAGACCCCAATCCTATCCTATCTCTTGTCATAGCTTTTGAATTTTGTTAAGAACATTAGAAACAGAATTTAAATAGGTTCATGTATATGTGGAAATACATAATTTGGCCATTCAACTTTTGATATATTTAAACTGTTTTTATCTAAAATGTGAAAGCTGTGAGTAATATGACATTTGATTTGTTTGTTTCTTCACATGACCAGTTTTAATTAGCCCACCTAGATAATTAGCCTTATTGCCAAATAATTGCATTTTCCAAAATATTAAAAACAATATCAGAAAAATCAGATGAAATCATGCACAGGTGTTTGGTTTTTCAAACGAACAAATGAAGGGCTCCGTGCAACATTGTGTTAAGTCTGAAATTGATGTTTCGAGAAAACTCAATCAAAAGATAGTGAAATAAGACTGAAGCTAGCATAGTTATTTATTGGCCGATTTCTATGGAAAAAGTATGAGGTGAATGCATTTACCCATGCGCCTTGCAATGTGAAAAGAAATTGTGAGAAAACATAGTAATTAAGTATTATTAGTAAAAAGAATGAAAAATTGACCATGCAAGTCTATAAAACACGTTTTGACTTTATCATTCTTAGCGTGCAACAAAATGTATTATTCAATTCCATTGGTCTTATACAGTTAACTAAAATTTAACACAATGTTGCACGCTGAAACGACAAAACACGAATTATGCTAAGTAAATAAAACATTTTGTTGCACGGAAACAATCGCGCAAAAAGCGCGCGCTATATAAGCTATAGAAGATGTGTGTTTAGTCAATATAACACAATGTTGCACGGAAACAGTTTGCGAAAACGTGTGTGCTATATAAAACAACTGTGGCTTGTGTTAAGTAAATAAAACATTTTGTTGCACGCGAAAAGTGAAACACTTGGCACTTAACACAATGTTGCACTGAAAAAATGTTATCTATAGGGATAGATAAGATATAAGCTTTACACACATGATAGATAATAACAATATGGACATATTCCAAGTAAAACATCCGAATCATGTTAAGTAGACTTAACACAATGTTGCACGGAGCCCTTCAAATTAGACCGAGGGTGTAGGCGGTTTTAAATTGAATTCTTTGACCAATTGATGTTGTCGTCTTTGGTACAATAAAAAAGGTAATTTTATCGGTAAAAATGAAACAGAAACCTTAGGTAACATAAGTCCAATTTGATTCATGTCTTAAGCAACATTTGCTGATGTCCTATGCTTTATGCATCAATGGACATGCGAAATCATAATATCCGTTGTAAAACGACGGCTCGACCTTAAGAATATGTAAAGATATCAAAGAAATAAAGAAGATTATATGAAAAAATAACGAGAGAAAGTATGCCAATGCAATTTTTAGATTCATTTAAAAACCCTGATACTAATGTACAAGTGCACAATCATGTCACATTTTCATTTTCTCGTCCCATAGGTTGCTGAATACTGTCCGCAGCAGAGCCTCGAGTGGTTATCCACACAAGTGATGCGCAATAAACTCGCGCATGCGTGGACACTTCAGAACATGGAGGTTTGGGTTGAGGCATTCTTGATGTCGCACAATAATCCAAGAGTGCGCAATGCGGCCGCGTTTCTGCTGGTGGCTCTGGTGCCGAGTAACAACTTCAGACAGGTACATGGTCACGTGATAAATATTTCGTATACATTGACATTGTTCAGTAGGTATCATTTCAAGAGTGAAGATAATGTTTGTATTGGTAATAAAAAAGTGATTTTCTAGAAAAAAAACATATTAATAAGCAAGAAGTAGCTCAGTTTGATATCCTTTGTAAAGGTAATCCGACATAATGAAACATTGATTATATTTCACCCTTTGATTAGCGATATTAGCTTTCATTCAATTCATATTTGATATGCCACACGCATCAAAAGATAAGCCTTGTGGGTAATATATATTTTTCCCTCTGCACATGCTCTACCAGTTTGTGATATTCCTATCCCATTTGCTTCAACTTATATTCAATATGCCATAAATCTATATGCACTAACCATAATCTATTTGTCCCGCCTCACAGGCGTTCCGCCAGACGCGCAGTGTGATGAGCCCGTGCAAGGAGAAGAGCATGATGAGCGAAGAGGCCGTTATGGTTCTGCACGACATCTATAAACATCTCTTAAGGCTGCTGCCAAGGGCTAAGAATTATGCTGGTAAAGTTCTTAGTTGGATTGGCTATATCAATTACGAAAGTAAAGTGTGTTCTTGAACATTGTCGCGTTTCGGTAATTACATCGCTGTGTGGTTCGTTGCTGTTTATTAAGAGACTATATGTTCTTCACTTCTTATGTTGGTTTACTTGCATGTAAGAATGTATTATCGTTCTTGGATGTACTGAATAGTTTTGGTATTTGGTATACAACATTACTCCTAAAAGATTGTGGCTGATTTACTCCA
>LQRL01132338.1:4221-16575 GCA_001703475.1 Hydroides elegans | reverse complement strand
CGAATCTCGCTTAAGACAAAAACAAATCATAAACAAATGTGCAAATGATATTTATTAATTTGTTTTCTAGTTTATTAGGCTATCGAAACCGAAAGTTGTTTAATAAAATGGTCAAATCAGTCAAAATCACTTATGTGACTTATGTTTACTATAGTTGAAATTGTGTGCACACTCATTCATATCTCAAATGGGTCTGTAGCTCAGCGATAGAGCATCAGACTCGTAATCATAAGGTCTTCGGTTCGAATCCCAACTCGTACAGACAAGTACTTTAATGATACTATTATAATCTAGAATTATAATATTTTGATTCGGAAATTGTTTGAATAATTTTATTTTTGTTTGATTTTGGCGGCTTCACTGATTTATGAGAAGCGGGCCATTCGTGCTCCGACGGACACATTTCTAGTTCATTATATGTATTTCTCAATTAATTTGATTAACTGATAACTTTGTTGAAACGAACAAGTTTCCACTCTTTATTTACAGTCTTAATGGAGGTTGATGTTCACCAGTCACAAGCGGAAAACAAAGGTCTCATGCAAAGACAAAATGTCTTGGATCAGGTAAGATATTTTTGAAATTAGTTTTTGACGTATGGCCGCCATATTCTACCAATCAACCTGCATATCTGAAATAACAGCAATTTAAAATAGTCGAAGTTTTGTACTACATGTACAAGTAAACCTTACAAATCTTGCAAACATAGAAGAAACTCTTGGAATATAGGCGTTCATAATCTTCTTGACTAAACTCTCCATTACAATATCTAGTTATTTTGGGATCCATTTTGATTTTTAAAAAGTAAGTAAACAGGTTTCATATTTGAATATATTTGTAAGTAGTTCTATAAGTGTGTCAATGGCGTATTTTGTTCAATATGTTTAAATGAATCCATCTCATTTGATAAACTCATGTAAAATACAGCAAAATACCCTATGATTATGAAGTTATTTTAGGACTATTCTATACACTCACTTATTTGGCATTTGCCATTTTTTTCCTCTCAAGAGCTTTCGCGATGTGGTAAACAACCAAACAAGCACGAGTCGTGGGTTGAGCGCAGAATTAGGGCAGACACGTGATAGAGCGGAAACGGAAATAGCCAGACTCAGGTAACACTACCAAGACTATGATATTTCAAATATTTTAGCAGTTGCTCCATACTATATTCATATAGAGATGGGTCGTTATCTCCGTGGTCCAAACATGAACTTATTTAATAAATGTAGCAATAGGCATGAAGAGGTTTAATGTTAAACTAACCTTATATTTTTGTTTGAAATCTTAAAGTATTTTAACGTTAAACTCTATTTATTACGGTTATCCATGCTAAATAACTGTTCCCATGTTTGTTTCTTCATTTCAGTATTGCAATTTAGAAAATTAAAAAATGATAGAAATATATCATATATCTTGGCATGTTAACATTTAAATGATTGTTATTTTATGCAGAGACAATCTAACCTCAATCAACGATAAGTTTAAGGCAGTCGAGTCGACGGTTCAGAAAGAGTCTTCTACTTTGCCAGGTAAGTAAGAATATTTACGATTAATGTTACCGAAATTGCTTTATATGTATAACTATATAGTTAAACAGACAAATCTAAGTTGATTCGCAAATTTAAAGCATTATCTTATCAGAACATTTATGGCGGAGATTTGATTAAGAATATAATCAATTCTTGATGATATATCTGGTTATACTAAAGAGATAAATTGTATATTAAAAAATAAATACACTATTCAAAAGCAAGTCAGAAGCGTGCACTAAACTATTAACTGGCCATACATATTTTACTTAAGATACTGTCTATGGAATGAATTTAACAATCTCAACCTCATGAAGTATTATCATGTCATGTTTATTTAATAGGTTTTATATCCAAGTCAAATAAACGACTGAATAAAGACAAACAGAGTACGGCCCGAAGTGCAAGTCCAGATTTGAGTGAGTTGGAACTGGATCTCACGCCCGATTTCTCTGATATTTCTACTCCAGATGATGGCAGAAAAACAGGTGAGAATATGTATTTAGATTGTCAGTTGAAGGGATCTGTGCAACATTGTGTTTAACCTTAAATTGACGTTCTGAGGAAAGAGGCATTGAATGTACTTTGTTTTGAGATTCGTGATTTATATAAGGATAGTCTAATGGCCAAAAGAGGAAATCATTAAGATCGCATTGATTCCGTTGCTCTTCATAAGTGTATAATATGGGCATATGATTGTGTGACACTTTGCCATGTATTTTTTAGCGAAACATGTTAAGTCGACTTAGCACATTGTTGCACGGAGCCCATTAATCATCATAATAAGTGCCCTGAAATAGCAAAAAAATATTTTAAGTAAATATTCAATAGAAATCATGTTTCTGTTTCAATTGCGATGCCTAGTTGATTTCGTTTGCTTAGTTAATGTCTACAAATCACCAATTCAATCAAAGCGATGCAATAGGAACCCAGTGAAATGCGATTGTTTGACACCATCACCCCACAAAAAGTCAGCCCCATAGGCCGATCTAGCCCAAACCCTTTGTCCCATTTGACACTCTATGACAACCGAAATAACACCGTTCGTGATATTCGTTATTGGCGCATGACCTCGAATGATTTCTTGTTGATTATCTTCCAGCATAAGATCCATGTACATATCGCCATAATTGCCCGAATAAAAGGAGATGCTGAACGAGTAAACGCCGCTATATGGGCAAATGAAACTGGATGTGTTTGTATTGTAGTGGTGGCCTGTGTTTGTGATTGTGACGTCATAAAGGACAATGTCATAATTCATGTATTCTCGATTTGTAAAGGGAACAGCAGTGAAGGAGGCGTAGTTGTCCTGGTCGTCATCTAGAAAAGGAAAAGAAATCTACTGCTGTTACTAATAATAATAAGATATAATCAATGTTAGCAATAAACATTCAAGATGCCATAAGAGTGTTGCCTTAGTCAGTTTAAACATAAAATCAACAAAATAAATACATGTGTATTTGATATTATATTGAATGAGATAAAAGAGCGCATATCGCATTGGCTCTATATATTTTTAAAATAGGCAAACGAGATTTATAAATGAAGATATTCAGAAAGCTAGTGTATGATTCCAGACTGATGTTTAAACATAGAAACATTATAACATCAAAGCCTAATCTAGACATTGGCTGTGAAATTGGCTCATACGGCTGGACATATGATCAACCATTTAGGCAGTTTTATGGAAATCTTTATTAAAAAATAATGAAAAGGCAAATTCAAACATTACAATTTATACCCACTGGATAAACAACATACCCACCGGATAAACAACTGTAAAAGATAAGCATATAATCCGCTATATATGCCTCTAGACCACAGTCGTTGACCAATCTTCCGTTGTAGACATAAGTACAAGAGGTTTTGTTATCGCACGTGTATTTGAGATAGGCCCAGTCACCCGAATCGTTTTCTTCTACCTGTGAAAAAGGAGAAGTATAGTCCGATATGATTTTTTTAACCGTAGATCATGCAAATTTACTCAGATAAAGAGATAAAAACCTATCCGGAAATGTACGCTTTAATCACGACGCAAAAAGAAACTCGACGTCGAAAGCAAGCTGCCTATGAAAATGATTACAGTTTGTTGAATCTAATCAGACCCATAGTTAAAAAAATATATATAGATTTTGCGCTTCAGAAAAATAAAAGATATATTCATATAAAAATTTTAGTGGGTTTATTCTCTTCGCATCTTATCTTTATTCTTCAAATTCAAAGTACGAACACATTGAATCATTAATAATCATTAACCGTTTCAGTACAATCCAATCCAGGATTTGGTGCACAGCATCCGAAGCAGGGTGTAGCCTGTAAGTAGAGTCCATAGTAGGCTTTAGTCACTAGGATTGAACCTCCGTTTGCACATGAAAGGTAGATGGTGTCTTCGAGGCAGCCAAGCGCTTGGTACTGGGCTAAAACGATATTGAAAAAATAACTATTTTGTATTAACAAATAACTGTTTTGGATCATAAAACAGTAGACCATGGTTAATTTGAATATGGATAATTTGAATTTCGGTATAATTTGAACTGTTTTCTCAGTCCCAATTACACAATGTAAGTATTTTTCACTATTTCATACCAAATTTTATTCAGATAATTTGAAGTTCGGATAACTTTCCGGTCCCGAGCACTTCAAATTATCTATGGTGTACTGTACATGGAAAAATGATATTGCTGGAAAGTTTCCGGCATTAGATATATTTCGATAGATTTCAAACCATTGAAACCTCATACTCATGGCATAAAAAAAACATAATTTTGCAAATTATATGCGTTACGTATTTGAAAAGAATAGCCTCGTTTCTATTTTCAAATGCAAATCTAAATGTGGAGTGAAGGTAAAACTTATCCCGGTCAAAATGTTCCCGGTCAAAATGGCCAAGATTTCGGCAGCATAGATTATATCTTTCATATGGGAATAGTCTTCTATGGAATTTGGCCAAAACACCGATATGTGCTTACCTTTAACTTCAGGCTGTTGCTTAGAAGCTTCTTCTAAAGAAGTTTTCGCTTCGATAGAAGATTTAATTTCATATTTGAAAAGACGATTTTCCAGTTGTTCAATGACCTGTTGTTGACTTGTTATCTGACTTTGTAGCTTTTCGTTGAGGAGCTTTTGTTCATTCTCATGTTCTTGAATGGCGGCTAATTTATCCAAAACCATTTCGAAATCAGTGCAGTCCTTGTTCTGTCCATCCTGGTAAAGAAGGAAGGTTTACGTCCAAGTTGTTGGAAAATAATTTTCTATATATATTATTAAATACTTATAGTACGGGGATTAAATAGATCAGGTATAGCTGACTTGAAAAAAATGTGAAATCAAGATAAAACATTGATATACAAAGCTGCATGTAATTTGTTATAGGCCTCCTGAACTACCAGGTAGTATGATGCATTTTCATTTTGAAAAATCAAATCATGAAAATATATTTTTAGTTCAAAATTTATCGAAATTGAAACAGAAACATTATTTCTATTGATGTGTTTTGTTTTGAATATATTAGTAAACTTAAATTTATAAGTTAATACCTGAGTCGACACCAGAGAGCCAAAACAGCTTGAAAACACGAAGATGTAAAATACGTGTATACTGAAAATCCTCATTTTATTTGCTTGATGCGCCGCGCGAGTAGCGATCTATATGTCCTGATTTAGTATTTTTGAACTAATGTTCAAAGCAAAGAGATGCATGGCAGTTAACATATTATATAAGATGAAGAAGTATCCTAAAATCAATCAGATCTGATAATCGTTGCTCATGTTTACGTGATAATATCAGCTAGGTAAACCTTATCAACATTTCAAAGTTATGTGATATACTCGGTATATATGTGCGAGATTTATAGAGAAAATTAGTCCATACAAGCGTTACTGGAGAATTAATAAGGAAATCTAACATATGTGTTACCTATTGGTTGAACACCGTTCAATGTACTGTTTTGAATCGAATAACGTACCAAAATGTTTAATGTGTTACTGAAAATATATAGATTATTTATTTATTTTATAATTTCTTGTTCTAGTCGAACACCTCCGCTGTCATTTATTGAAACTCTTCGTAGTTCTGACAAAGATTAGTTATTAGATCCGAACCTATTGATATGAGGCCTATAGACTTTGAGTGTGCATCCGTCTGTCTGTCTCTCACGTTTATTTTCTTTTTGGAAATGCCAAACCTCGGAACTGATTGACCTAGACCCTTAATGCTGGATTCAAATTGAAGCTCTAGACCAGTTATGGAGTTCTTGTTATTTTTGAGCGAATGCGATCAATGCCGGTCGCGCATGCGCAAAGGGTAACCATTTTCACTGTTTAGGCAATATCTGGTCAATAGTGATTCGTTTATAGGACTATACAATTTAACCAGCTTTGATTTGATTAGAATTGAGTTCACCCAATACGTATTTCATGAAATCTCAGGGAGTACGAAGGCTCACACTGGCAGACTTCGGTCCCATCATGATTATTGCCATGAATCGATAGTAGAAATAGTGAAATCTATCAGTTTATGAATAATTGAATCTGACTTTTTTAACATGAATGGTTTTTTTTTCTTCAGCACTCGGTGAATACGACGACTTCACACTGGCTGACCTCAGTCCCGATGACGAGATGACCGTAAATGACCTTGACGATGTGAAAACACGAGACCTGGAAGACGTGAGAACGGCCGATTCCTTTGATTTTAATCTCACGGTGGATGACCTACAAAGCGGTGCTGATGACCTTGATGGGTCAGATCACGATTTGAGTATAGACCATTTGGTGTAGATTGTGTTGTGATTAAACACATTTGACCTTGACATTTTAATGTCAAATCAAAGGTCAGCTCGTTTGGTGCAGCATGAAAGGGATCGGGAAGTTTTATGCACGGATATTACGCAATATGTATTCTCAAATTTAATTGACTTAAAAAAAGCCTTGATATTTTGGTGTATTATACATTATAAACGCAAGTGAAAAAAAAAAGAGATAAAAATGTAAAAGTAAGATTACTTATAAATTTCTGTGAGTACATATTTATTTGATGTCTATAAAACAATTTTAGAATTCATGGGGGTTTCATAACTCAATGAAAATGCTGTATAGTTCTTTTGCAAAAAGATTGATCAATTTTAACGTTTTCACAATACTTAAGATGTCACTTGTCTAGGTGAACGTCACGAAGAAAAAGTTAACCTTATTTCTGGTCTGTCTTGGGACAAATTATTTGCATCCCTAAAAAAAGACTCAAATATGCAACAACATATTTCACATTTAATGTTAAAATAATGAATCTCTCCTTTAAATTAAAGCAGTTAGATTTTTATTGTCTCTTTATATTCTATCTTCTTCTAGTTAAGCTTTCTGTGATATTTATGTACTTTTAGAGAAAAAAAGTCATTCCTCGATTCCAAATCGTTGAATATAATGTGATGCACAGTCGGGTTATACGCACACCTATCTGCTGTTAAAATACATGTACGTTATTTAAAAAAAAAACGGAATAATCTTATTTACTTGAACTTCTGACATATACTCACATTAATATTATTAGTGTTGCTCGAAGAAATCCTAGCCAAGTTATATGTCCTGTTCACCATAAAGATAATATATCGCTGTCTATATTATTTTGTGACCGTATATGAATGAGTACGTTTTATCTGTTTATACTAGTTTCAGCTTTTTTAGCCCCCAGCCAACCAATTTGGCTGAGGGCTATTGCTATCCCCCAGTCCGTCTGTCCGTCCGTCTGTTAACATTTGAGATGCAGTTGTTTGTCCGCGGTATTTTGGTATGAAGCCTTTGTCCTAGGGTTCTGAAACTTCACACAGTGAAAGCATATATATTGCAGATGTGCAACGTCGAGGTTTCAGTTTGATCGACCAAAAATTGTTGAAATTACGGGGGTTTGAACTTAGACGAATTTGAGATATTTTGGGATATTTATACAACACTTTGTCCGCAGTACTTTGGTATGAAGCCCCTGTCCTAGGGTTCTGAAACTTCAAACAGTAAAAGAATATATATTGCAGATGTGCAACGTCGAGGTTTCAGTTTAATCGACCAAAAATTGTCGAAATTACGGGGGTCTGAACTTAGACGAATTTGAGATATTTTGTGATGTTATACAACACTTTGTCCGCGGCACTTTGGTATGAAGCCCCTGTCCTAGGGTTCTGAAACTTCACACAGTAAAAGAATATATATTGCAGATGTGCAACGTTGAGGTTTCAGTTTGATCGACCAAAAATTGTCGAAATTACGGGGGTCTGAACTTAGACGAATTTGAGATATTTTGGGATGTTTATACAACACTTTGTCCGCGGCACTTTGGTATGAAGCCCCTGTCCTAAGGTTTTGAAACTTCACACAGTAAATGAATATATATTGCAAATGTGCAACGTCGAGGTTTCAGTTTGATCGACCAAAAATTGTCGAAATTACGGGGGTCTGAACTTAGACGAATGTGAGATATTTTGGGATATTTATACCAACACTTTGTCCGCGGCACTGTGGTATGAAACTTCATACAGTGGAAGAATATATATTGCAGATGTGCAACGTCGAGGTTTCAGTTTGATCGATCAAGAATTGTAGAAATTACGGGGTATTGAACTTAGACGAATTTGAGATATTTTGGGATATTTATACACACTTTGTCCGCGGCACTGTGGTATGAAGCCTCTGTCCTAGGGTTATGAAACTTCACAAAGTGAAAGAATATGTATTGCAGATGTGCAACGTCGAGGTTTCAGTTTGATCGACCGCAAATTGCGAAATTACGTGGGTTTGAACTTAGTCGAATTTGAGATATTTTGAGATATTTGTATAGCACAGAAAGATTACGCGTATATTGTGACGTTGTAAGAAAGACGTTGTAAGAAAGATATTTCTTTTGACCTGTTTCTTTCAATCGACAAATATTCGTGATAAAGAATGTTTTGCATAGGCTGGGGGTTTTGCATCTCTGATGCCTATGTTTTCACATCTCGCCAGGGTTCAATTACATCGCAACCTTTACCGAAACATAAGACGGTGAATAGGTTTGTGATGGACTCGAACTTTTATACATATAATATGTATACAGTATATAAACACTTTATGTTCATGTTTCTCTGTTTACAGTAAAACTATTTATTGGACTATTTATGCTCGTATCCTTTTCAGTTCTTTAGCGAAATATTTTTATTCGAGTAATATGGATGAAGTTACACAAAACTGTTATTCATTTTATATTGTGTGTTTGAATAATGCATCATTTTATAAGTTGATTGTTATTAATAAATACATGTAGCTTTAACTTAACCAACCAAATTTAAGCTGGATAGGCCTTGTCTGTTTGTTTTTACGGATTTTCATTAACTTGATGTAGGTTGATTTTTAATTTCTCATTTTTCCCACTATTTTTTTCTAACGGTAACATATCAATAAACCTTCAGATAAATCATTATCATAAAAGGTTTTTAGATGAATTGGATGAATTCAGTTTTCAAAAAAAAAAAGAAAAAAAAAAAAAGAAAAAAGGCAAGTTCGACCTGTTATGAACCAGAGTTCTTCTAGTTTATGAGGTTTTAATGCTCCAGGTAGATGTTATCTATTCGTCGTAGAAAATATGATGTAATTGAATTGTGATTCAAATAGTATTGCCAAAGATTATATACATTGCAGGTTTATTTAAATTTTTTGTACATAGACTTTTGTTGATTTTATATAAGGGTTTAAGCCACATAGCAGTTCTAATTGTGATATTAATAAAACTTTATTTTGATGTAGCTCATTTGTTTTCATTGTTTATATCAACCTATTGAACTACTTATTTACAGTTAAAGGCAAAATTACATTGCATATAATATATCAGCTACACTTCCCCCAACTTAAGGACGATCGTCAATAATCTTATTAGTCCTCCGACTCTGCGTTTGCGCATGGGCACCACAGTCCGTCCGTCACTACAAGAAATATTTGAGCTATCAAAATATTTTCAAATTCTTTATACGTTCAATCGCATTATTAGACCGATGAATCATGTCCGTCTGTCCATCGGTCGGATATTGTTTTGGAACAATAATTTAGATTTATCAATATTGATTCCCCTATCATTGACCTTTTACTGCTAGACTAGTTCTAGTCACAACTAGACTAAATAAATGACCATGTGCTATGTGTTTTGTCTGAAGTTATACAGTCTATATGCTATAGACTCTGTAGTGAAAAATAAGAGCTAAATAAAACTAATTTAACCTTTCCGCTATCACCAAAAACATGAAACATCAAAATATTGGCTCTATAGTCCTATTTTAGTAAAATAACAAGTGTCCGTTTTTTGAGAAAGTCCATTTTTCTCCAAATGCAATGCTTTAACTTAACCGCATATTCTAATTCTAAAGAATTGAATGGTTTTATGTTTAGCAACTTAAAGTCAAATGATAAAGTTACCCCGAGACCAAGAATAGCTTAGATTGATATACACATGACTGGTCTATTCAAAGTCTAAGTCAAAATTTCGTAAAAAGTGTCCATTAATTGAGAAAGGCATCTACCGGTACTTTGTACGGACGAGTGCTCGGTTATCCCTCGATGGATTTTATTTTCCTTTGGCACATGGAAAACATATATTGGAGATGTGCTCAGGTGTATTATTTTTGTAATATCTTAAAAATTAGAATTTTGGCGAAAGGTGCAAAAAATAAACGACATCCTATGAGGGATAGCCGAGATCTGGTCCGTACAAATTAGTGTCCAAGGACGGCTAGACGGACAGACATGGGTCATTGGTCTTATAATCCCATAGAACGTATAGAATACTTTTTTTAAATAGCTCAATTATTTCTTGTTGTGACGGATGGACAGTACTGAATACTGTAATCCTCCGCTTGGCGCTAACGCGGCGGCGGAGGACTAATTAACTTGTCACGGATTTTTCAGAAACCATCGCACTGGTCTGTATATACGCAAATAACGTTTCGCACTTATTCCCATAGAGTCTATTCACGATCTACACTATTCCCCGATTAAGCAATCAGCTTAGCTAAAAGACATTGCTAGCTTCACTCAAGATCTTTATTGTTGCTTCAAGGAGAGACCAAACGTCTGCGGTTAATTGGTTGACAGACGACAATGGGCGTTACAGGGACCAAAGATCAACCGGTTATGTTGAAGTTCAGTATCAAAGATGGCATGAATAAATTTGCGACTGGATGATACACCACTTCAGAAAATGTGATTGCATTTATTTATTTCATACAACCAAAAATATTGAAATTTGAAAAACTAGAAGTATAAATGTAAGTGGTCGGACGTTCTATTTCACTGAATTTCTGCAGCCAAAGGGACAGGTCAATAGTAAAAAGGGAAGATGTTTCCCGACATCGGCCATGCGTGTAACATGTTTTTATATTTGGATAATACAAATACTTTCATTTGAGAATATGATGTATGCTGCTTTATGCATAAGCCGCATTTCTTTTAGGGTACAGGTCAAACTGGCCAAGTTCCATCCTGAACCCAGCGTCTCTCAACTCTCGTATATAGGAGTTGGGGCCGTATGTGACATGATGACCAAGTTCAATCCATTCCATCGTTTAACGAGCAAATATTGACAAGAGCCGCGAAAGAGCATGAAGGGCGTGTCAACGGGGTGTGTCACTTCTTGATGACATTTGAAGGGGATACTCACCGATGAGTCATGAACCGAGTTATTTCATTGTCTCAAGCTTAAGAAACTTGTTATGATCCGTCTCAATGCTATAAGGGAGACAGTCAATATGCAAGTAACTAATTGGTACTAACCGCTAAGCGGTCAACAAAACATATTAAGAATTCTATCACAAGAAACTGTTGTTAGGTGTTTGATGCAACTCTTATTTACTTGCAATTGCATAAATGGATTGGCGTGTCGATGTTGTGTTAATGTCCGTGTGACTTGCAAATACAGGTATATCTAATCTGTACATACACTATCTTCTTGGCCAGTCAAAGTTTATTAATATTTCTTATGGTTGTATCTTAAATAAGCAATTGGGAGCAAATAATTAACCCGTAATAATACAATAAACTTGTTTCTATAGTAAACCATAGGGTCCATTGAACTTCTACAAAAGTCTCATCATTTTAAGATTACAACATATCGCAAATTCATCGAGAAAATAACAGGCATATTATTTTATCAAACTTTTATTTCATATAATAAAAAAAAACTACTATATACATGTAAATTCAAAAGAATGAATGGTTGTTGATCTTTTGATCAAACACTTTTGATCAAAGTTGATTAATAAGATATAAGTCATACTAGAATCTACGTAACATAAAATAATTGATTCATCTAGGTAATAACCTTTAAAGCCGACCGGGACGAGTTGGCCTGCATAGGCTGAACATGAACATGTATTAAGACATTCGTTACTAGAAGTAGCCAGAAATAAGCCTACACATTTAATGAAAGACATTCTACCGCTACATGGCACTGCGAACTCTTATTTGTTTTAAATAAGTGGTTACAAATCGAAAGTCATTGGTACAATTCCAACAAATAAGATATTTGGAATCACCTCATTTCGGTTAACTAACCACTTAAAATTGTTTCGTTAGATAATACTGTGATGTCAGAATTTAGTTTGATTTCATACCATCATTCAATGATATGAAAATATTATATAATTTAACAGATCTATATATACGGTTACGGTAATCATTTGAACTATATCAATCTGCAAGTTTACCAGCATATTGAGAAGAGGGGTCCAAGGAAGAGTACCCCACGAGCTGTTCCTCAAAAAAGGTGTTCCCCACCAAATCTCAGATGGCTTGGAGATTTTGAGGAAATTCTTTCA
>LQRL01132329.1:8938-19624 GCA_001703475.1 Hydroides elegans | reverse complement strand
CTTACAACGTCTTTCTCACAACGAATTTCTCTCAACGTCTTTGCCACAACTTTTTTCTCACAACATCTTTCTAAAAACGACTTCCTCGCAATGTCTTTCAGGCTACGTCCTCTCACAAAGTCTTTCTCAAAACGACTTTCCCACAACGTCTTTTTCATTACGCCTATATCACAACGTCTTTCTCACAACGTCTTTCTTGCAACGTCATTCTCATAAAAACTTTCTCACAATGTCTTTACCTCAATGTCTTTCTCACAGCGAATTTCTCACTTCTTTCCCACAACGACTTTCTCACAATGTCTCTTTCACAACGTCATTCTCACAACGTTTTCATCACACCTTTTCATTTTGAATATTTGTGATCGATCGACATTAAACCCTGACAAGCACAGCTTCAATATTTGGCTGTTATGTAAAGAAGAGCTCTAGCTTAATTCATCTCAAGCTGGTTCTATCATTGAAGAAAATTGGAGACGGATCGACATGAAACTATTATGAGATTGAATTTGTGCTTCACAACTCGCTAAGTCAGAGCAAATAGTGACTATCAACCAAATACACACATATGTAAAGGATAATATCCTATATTATCACCAGCATTTCCTCGACTAAATATGAAATGTTTGCCAATTTTCAAAGGCGCCAGAATCGACAATTTTCAACCGATCGAGATGAAACCTTGACGAGGCACAACTTCAGATATTGGTTTATACGTGTATACAATTTGAAAGGTCTAGCTCAACTCCTTCATACCAACCTCGCGTGCACAAAGTGCTTCGCACCTGAAAAAAAAAAATCGACAATTTTTAAAGTGCTCCAGAATCGACAATTTTCAACCGATCGAGATGAAACCTTGACGAGGCACACCTTCAGACATTGGTTTATAAGTGTATATAATTTGAAAGCTCAACTCCTACAACTCCTACATACCAAACTCGCGTGCACAAACGGCTTGGCACTTGAAAAAAAGTAAAACATCGACAATTTTTAAAGTGCTCCAGAATCGACAATTTTCAACCGATCGAGATGAAATGTTAACGAGGCACAACTTCAGACATTGGTTTATACGTGTTTAAAATTTGAAGGCTCTAGCTCAAATCTTTCATACCCAAATCGCGTGCACAAACTACCCCATGTCGAGGGGGGACGGACGGACAGACGGAAAGACAGACAGACAGACAGACAGACGGACACGCTCAACCCCATATCCCTCCGTTTCACGGGGGATAATAACTTATATTATTACCCACATTTACTAAACCGCATATGACATTTTCGCAAATTTCAAAGGGCTCCTGAATCGGCAATTTTCAACCGATCAAGATGAAACCTTGACGAGGCACGACCTCAGACCTCGGTGGTCACGTGTATGAAATTTGAAAGGTCTAGCTCAATTGCTTCATACCAAACTCGCGTGCACAAAGTGCTTGGCATCTGAAAAGAGTTTAAAATCGACAATTTTTAAAGTGCTCCAGAATCGACAATTTTCAACCGATCGAGATGAAACCTTGACGAGGCACGACTTCAGACCTTGTTTTATACGTGTATAAAATTTAAAAGCTCTAGCTCAATTGTTTCAGACCAAACTCGCGTGCACAAAGTGCTTGGCATCTGAAAACAGTTTAAAATCGACAATTTTTAAAGTGCTCCAGAATCGACAATTTTCAACCGATCAGGATAAAACCTTGACGAGGCACGACCTCAGACCTTGGTTTATCTGTTTGTAATATTTCAAAGCTCTAGCTTAATTCCTTCATACCTAACTCGCGTGCACAAACTACCCTATGTCAAGGGGGACGGACAGACAGACAGACGGACAGACAGACGGACAGACAGACAGACGGACAAGCTCAACCCAATATCCCTCCGTTTCACGGGGGATAACCATGCTTATATAAGCAATCTGCCACTGATAATTTATTTGTCATGTTACTATTGTACTATTTGCAATGGATCTTTTGTTTTTTGGTCGAAATCTAAGTTAAAAAGTGCGTTAGTGTGTGAGCACTTAATAAAATCATTTTCCAGTTCAATCCCTCATAAATAATTTGTAACTCTTTTGTTGCATGCTGTCCCTAAACCTGTCCTCTGTTTATTTGTAGCGCCGTGGCTGGCCAAACGCCTACATGATCGATGATTGGACACTTGTGGCTACAACGGACAGCCAATGGAAAGAAGGAGAGAGTGAGATACGTGTACTACAGATATTCGACGGAGAAAAGACAAAGCCTGAAACAGAGTACCTGTTCCGTGGACATGGTAAGACAAAGACTGACTTTTGATTCTTTTTCACCATAAACTATAACCGCACACACATATTTTATATATGCTAAAATCCGTAGATTAAGAAATATGATAAACCGGGAATAATGAAAATAAACTACAAATAAGGCAAAACAGATAATTTTCAATAATCCTTTGCAAAAGTACAGCTGCAAGAGGGTGGCTGAAAGTGTTAAGCATTGCTTGATTCCGAATAAACCTTAATATTCAAATGAATCTATTTTTGTTGTAAACAATATATTATGGGTCTATGGTATAATCAATGATACAATATTAAAACACATTTGATAACCAAACATATAGTATTTAAGCATATTTATATATAAATTCATGCAATTTGCTTACAGGTAGGAAGGAAACAATCCAAATTCAGGCAGCTGGACAGACAGCAGAATAACCATCAGGACCAAATATTCTAACAAGTTTTTAACGGGAAGCAGCTTGCCTAAACTTAAGCATATCTGTGATACTTAATGTGAATATATATTCGAAATGAGATGCCTGGATATGTTTGATATCTTTGTGGGATGCCATAGTTTGCGGAAATATAAAGGCAAAGTCTAGTTATATTCAAGGTGTCATGATTGTAATTTAATAGAAACAACATAGGTCATAACAAAAAGGGTCTGGTTTAGGTTACGGTTTTTGGCTTTCTTATAAAGATATGAAAAAAGATGTATATGTGTATTGATATACATGATATATGAACTCAAATTTAATATCGCAACGTTTCATATATGCACAGTTGATAACATAATGTTAGATCATATGAATTGGGAAATTCAATTTACATTTGCATAGCTATCAATGTTAGTAAATAGTTTCAAATCTGATCTTCCCGTGTCGAACAATTGTGGGCCCAGCGTCGGCAAAAAGTATTGAAAAACATTTAAATGATTTATGTTTAATTAAATGTTTTATTGTACACACATTTAGTAATTATTTGTAAAATATAGAGTGAAACATAATGGTTAAACACTTGATTTTTCTTTGTATAAACCGATAGTGTATGTTTCCTTTTCAATTGTTAATTGTGCAAATTTAAACATTAAAATATAGTTATTTTAACAACTGTATACACCAATAAATTTCGTATATAGCCTACGTTATAAATGTGTCTATACATAAATAATTCTTAATTCCGTAAGCGTCGGTCTATGATTGGTTCCAACGGGGTTTCCCCGTCAAACACGTACTTATAACTCATCCAAATTTTCTTCATTTTTATTGGTCATCTACGTCATCATCGTCATTATGTGTTGAACCCTAACTTGTTTATTGGGGATTTGGTCTGTAATCATAGCTTACGTTCCAAATCGTATTTTGTATTCCATTTATTTGATAATGAATTTATGCATTGTAAGACAAGAATGAATTGGTTTATGTATGAAGTTTCATGCGTTTGATAACAAAACGGTACTTTTAAACTTTGTTTGCTATCTATTTTTTTTTATGTTATCTATATCCCCAGTAAAAATTTCTCCGAAAATTTAAGATAAGACGAAAATGCCATCGGCCACTAACTGCAAAAATAAATTCAAGAGTCTTTTATATATTCAGCCCGAAACTAATTAATTTTGTTATAAATAAAAGAAGAGATGGGGATATTGTTTGGTATATAATGCACATTCCTAGTATATAGGGGTGACAGTGATCGATTAACACTGATTAAACCATTTTCTTGCAATAAAAAAAAAAACACTTTTTGTCCGGGGATATTGTTTTCTATTTTGTCAATTTAAGTGGTCTTATGGCCGGGAATTTTTTGACCGGATACCTATTAAAGAGCTGTTATGGATTTAAAAATGCAATAAAACATCCGAATGTAAGATAATTGCGTTTGCCTTTAGAATCAGTTCTTAACATTTTTGGATAATGTATTGATTTACAAATGCGATTTGATGTATGTTTTATTTTGAGAAAAAATGTTATTACTAATTTATAAACTAAAACATTTCATGTATTTTCCCAGTAGACGAATATATTATTTACGTTTTATTTCAATTTTTTATTTATCAAAGGAATAAGTTTTCTTAGTGTGTTTTTAAGACGTCTCACCATTCAACTCTTCATTAACCCATCTTTGGACGCTCATTTAAAATCACTTCAGTGTAGAAGATAGCCAAAGTCTGTCATTCATGTTCAGATAAATAAATCATGCCTAGTCTAATAAGTAATTCATGTCCTTCATTTATTATGCCGCTAAAAGCTCGTGTATTGTATAAACCGCATGATATATACCATGCACACAGTGGTATTGATCCTACGCAACCCCTTTTAGCTAATGGCTGTTTTGATTATGAAACTGAATCGTATATGTATTCTAAATATAGCTTTCTTTGTTCCGAGACGAAGACTTTTGAATATGTAAGTTTATAACGTAATAAATTAGATATTAAGACACAAATTTAGAAGAACCTTCAAAGGAGAAATATAATTCTATGTAAAAGTATTTGATATTGCGATATGGGAAATATATTGAAGAAAAGGAAACAGTATGATATCAAACCTAATTCATTCACGGATAACAATAGTATTGAAATACCTAGAGAGAATGAGACCAAGGAATCATATTCAGTTTATCTTGAGAATGATTGTGGACAAAATGAAAAGGTTAAAGGTAGAACTTCAGCTGCTAATAGACAATATGAGTTAAGTCCTATGGCATCGAATAACCCAACAAATGACCCAACTGATATATTAAAACATTTAACTGTTGCTCTTTTTCATATGATATTAATAAAAATATATGTAAATGATTTTTCCAGCCAATCACATGGTTTATTTCTATCTATTAGAAAAGGCGATGGAGCCATGGTTACCGAATTACTGAAAACATCCTTCACCAAAGCTCTTACGACGGAGTTGTTAAAAAAAGGTTGTGATCCTGATTTGCCGAAGTGTGGATTAAAATGGATTTATTTCATACGAAAGAACGAAATTTTATTTTCAACAATTTTGAAACATTTAAAGATAAATTTGACATATAAACATAGAAAACACGTATAAAATCTTTTTAAATGTGGCATACAGCAGGGTCTTAATGTCGATGGGCTTAATGGGATCGATGAACTATGGTGTTTGATCAATACAAAAAGTGGAAGGCGAAGTCATAATAATATAAACAAAATTAAAAACTTCTACATGGATGTTTTTGAGTTATCTACTAGCTCGAGAAATAAAGCAAATCTATTGTTAGAAATAATAAACCATGTAACAGAAATCGGGATCAATCGCCATATAGAATTATTATATAAAGCACATAAAGATATTTTCAAATATTTTATAGTGAATGATGCGAAAGTACGGTTGTATGTAAAGCGCTATATCATTAACGCTCCCAATCCGAACACAGAAATATGTGAACAAATAGCAGAAAATGAACTTATTCCTTTACGACAATTCAACACCGAATCGCGTTTGATATCATCTGGTATAACTAGAGATTTTGCTTACGCTGGTGAAGCATATGAACAAGACACCAATGGTATCATACACACCATATTGTTGAAATTAAAAGAATTACAAACGTCAGATGACGCGTTAGATGTGAGAAATGAAGTGATGCACATGTTACGAGAAATATTAGACAAAGCCTTCCAACATTATCCTACTATTGGTGTGTGTACACCTATTCTCGTTGGAAGCAGCAATGAAGGAACACGATGCTTTCGTCCAGACGAATATGATGTTTTGGTTGACTCCAATTGTACTGGAAAAGTTTATAATGACTTTTGTGATGCCATTATAAAGGAACGTCCCAATGGAAATGACGTTTATCAGCCAAGAGATTCGCGATTATTTCTTGATGCGTTTGCTGTTCAACTCGACAAAAAGTACCCTTGTCTTCATGGCACTTGGTGCAGCGAGCACTATATAGATATGCCGTTCAGCATTGACATCGTTCCCGTATCGAAACCAATGCAATGTGATTCAAATAAATTTATTCGGTTCAACAACAATTTCTACATTGACAATTGTATGGATCTGGCTTCCCTTGTTTGTATCGAATTAGAGAATACCGATGAAACAAAACCATGTACATCGTTACTAGAGAATAGGATTATCAAGACAATTCCCTTGGGCATTCGACAAGGTTACAAACTTGCGAAAGCGATACGCGTGTCCTGTCTTTTAAAGCCTGTCTTTTTGGAATTGATTGATTTGGGCGTGACCGATGATCTACATAACACTATTCAAAGCTATATGTTAAAATCGTGTGTTTTCTATCTTACACATGGCGTTGATAATATGGTCAAAAGATGCAGCAGCGGTGTTTGTTGGGCTATCGCCATTTATGGCCTTCTGCGACATTGCCTCCTCAAAGGGATACTTGTGCAATATTTCGGATATCAACGCGCTCTGTTCGAATGTCATGATATTTCACATAAATGGCTCAACCAGTTTTTCTGTTGCCGACAGCGCAAGGCAAGGCTTTTGATAGTGGATCGTCTTCTAGCTGTGCTTCGTGAATACAGGGCCCATATGCACGAGACAAGCAGCAATGGATGCAAGATAGCAACCGGAAATAATGTCTACGAAAACATAACCACTTGTCCCGACTTGGATTACGAATCAATGCGACCAGCTCCGTTTTATAAGTGGGGTTACACGGATGAGGAAATCGAACAAGGTGTTACGCCTGATTTGAATAGGGACAATAGGGACTTTAAAACGTTTCATAAAAGTCGGTTCATCATGTCTGAATGTTTATGAAACTTTAAAATATGACACATGCGTCTGATATCAACTCTCCCTTTAATTCCTTATATAATCGAGAATACTGCTTTTTGAACAATCAAATTATTTTGTTGTGTTACAATAACTTAGATGATGATTTTCAATTAGCTTATTGGATATTCAAAAGTATGAAACCTGCTCTCATAAAAAAAGTGAACGATATACTCGAGATTATTGACAATATAAGTGTTTTGTCTTGACGTTGCTTGATGTTTTAGCCGCATTTGATACGTGCGAACTCAGTGTTTCTACACAGGCTGTGGATAGGTTTCGGTATATTCAGTACTGCCTTGACTAGATAACTTTATATCTTACCAATACATAAGGCGTTACCATTGATGGTGAATTCTCAAACCCCATCGATCTTGAGTGTGGATTCCCTGAAGGATCGAAAATCGGTCCACCGTTCTCTTAATTTTATTCCAAGCAACTTTTATGTCAGTGGATATAGTACGCCGACGACAATGAGCTGCATACCAGTGCTGCATTTCGAGTGCCCCAGAACAAACCGAGGTTATAGGATATCTTGAGTCAGCCATTCGCACCGTCGGTACATTTTTGCGAGCAAATACAAACTAGATACATATAATACGGAGTTTCTTATATAACGTTGTAAATGTTGAGTAAACTGTATATCTATTTAATCATACCGTTTTGGCAGTGACATTATTATTGAATCTGAAATCCGCTAAAGATTTGGGGTAGGTCATGTTTATAACGTGCTCTCATTTGAACGTCATGTAATTTCGATTTGTAAAGGTTGCTTTATGTTTAGATGTGTTGTTGTGATAAGAGTGCTTTAAGTAATTTAATATTTTTGAATAACTCCTCTGTGAACAAGATATTCTTTATAATCAGTAAAAGAAACTGTTTTTCCAGTGCCTAGGGTGACATATAGAAAATAGGCTAAGCACATATGTATATGTTGGTTTGGAAAATCTGTTTAAAATTGTATATTTTAGTGTTAAGTAAAAGCTAATATATATATTTTTTTTCATCACATTTATTGTGCCATACAATAAACCATTCATCTCAGTAGAAAACAAAGTGCGTAAAATGATTTTTTAGATAAAATACTCATTTCTCATTTATCAAAACCAGATATCCGAGTTTATGTTGTCTTCAACTACTAGATTTATATGATTTTGTGGTCTTTATAGCTTGAAGAGCCGTACTCTTTATTATTCAAATGTTTATTTACATAGAAAAATATATTTGTGTGTTTTATAATGTTATTATTTACAGTTCCGTAAGTGTCGGTCTTTGATTGGTTCCCACGGGATTTCCCCGCCTAACACGTGCGTATAGCTCATCCAAATTCTCTTCGTTTTCATTGGTCGCTTCATTGTCTACGTCATCATCGTCATACTGCGTCAGCGTATCAATGAAGTGCACATCAGGGCGACCATATTTGATTGACACCACTTTGCGCTGCTTTTTCTTGTAAGCCCCGCCCACTTTTTGAATAGTCGATTCTGGTTGGTTATTGTCTGTTTCTGAAGGGGTGCCATATATGGCGTTTGTTATGACTGGGTTAGTTGAGAAAACGCCGTCGAAACCACGATTGTGCAGGCCCATTGATCTAGTAAAATTGGAGCTCTTTGTGGACGATGCAGACTTTACTGATATATTTGTCGATCTTTTGTAGTTATTACAATCACAGCATTCAGTTATATTCAAGCAATGATGTCTATTCTTCGCTTGTAACAAAACGCGAGTAATAAATATGATGACACACAGTACAATATTAAAGATACAAAATGGAATTTCAATATTCTGTGCACCGGGGTCTTTTAATACAAATACACCCAAATTCCATGTGATTCCGCTGAAAATCGTTATCAATATGGACCCGATGAAACGTGAAGGTGGTATCAATGGTTCTTTGCCTTGGAAAGGGTCTAAACCATTGGGTCGAAAAAGCAAGCGAATAATAAGTAGAAATATGATCAGACATAAAAGTAGAATGGTCAATATGACACCCATCAATGCGATGTAAAAGGTTTCATCGTTTAGTTTCGGTATGGTGCAACTGAAAATGAAGTGAATAAAGAATCTCAAATAGTTCAGAAATTACAAAATGATTTTATGTATTTTAATTTCATACAATATTTTATGTTATAATTTATATTTGTTGAGGATTTTAATGATAAAATACCATTGTGTGCTACCGAGCCATACCGGTATTTATTATGTTCTTTCTTGTTAAAGAGTGCTTTATCATGTAATACATGTATATGGAAATTTTATAAATGTTATACATGTTATCTAATCATGTTTCATCATGTATGATATTATAAATAAATATGTATGCTCATCATTGGATAACAACTTATGTGTAATAGATATATACTTACTATTTCCTGTCATTATTTCCAGTTGCGAAATTAATAATTAGAGTAAGTAAAGCGATGAAAATCGGAATTCCTGAAATTCAAATCATGGATCGACATAATAGACCTCTTGAAATAATTATGTAACTTTAACATACTTTTTTTAGACGTTTGCAGTAACTTTCTCTTGACCCCTTGATTCAGACTATAAAAATAAACAAACATTTTGTACTCACCGTAACTTATCGCGCACCGTTTTACCATGAAGCGATTTTCCGATGTGATAAAACCTTTCACGAGTATTTCATAATAATAGAAATCCTCGATCAGAATCCACATAAAGCTAGTAAGTATCAATATATGAAATAGAAACGCTACTATTACGCATCCACCCGATGCGAAAGACTTTGCATTTGAAAGGAGGATGAAAAATATATTCAGTAGGAATAGATTGATGCAGATATTCAGCAGGATTTTACCGACATTTTCCGAGCGCAACTCACTGAAATCAAACAAAACGTGATATAGATATATCATCGTTTATATATTATCATTTCATTATTTATATATTTCTTTACACTGCATTAAATCGATTTATCTGTTCCGATGCTGTTCAAATCCGAATTCAACATAAAATAAACACTTTTTGAAATGCAAATTCCATTATTTCTTAAATGTTTAATCAAGAACTTAATGGAAATTTAAGTAAATTTTACTTTAGTTCTGTATTGGTTTTTTATCTATTTTTTTCCTGTTCTTTTATATATATATATATATGTTTGTACATGTATAATTAAGGCTAAATATGTGTAAATATATTTTTTAATCGAAATATAAATTACTTGTTGCAAAGATAAAACACAATGACGACAGCAAAAATTGCCATGGAGAGTGCACAACCTATCCAACTAATGATAGTCACTTCGCCAGGGTTTGATTCCGAATTCGATGCTTTTGGATCATTAATCTGGAAAAAAAAATGAAATGATTATTTATGGCATAAAATATTTGATAAAAAGCTGATAATTACTGTACTTGTAATTTTATGTACAATGTATCATACTCATGTCTTATGAAAATAAGCATCCGAACACACTTATAAATATTTGTTATATTTATGTTTATTCATTACTCTACTAAATCTTAGACATGTTAATTTTGAATTACACCGGAAATGTACTACTTAACTATAGGAAATTCGGTAAATCAGTCTGAGCGATATACCGGAAGTATAGTCTAGAATTTGAATTTCTAGAAGAGTCTAGAATTTTAGTTTTCAATTTTTCTATCATTCAGGTTAGGAACTCAGGTTAGGCACTCGTTTACTATG
>LQRL01132309.1:0-22618 GCA_001703475.1 Hydroides elegans | reverse complement strand
AAAAAAAAAAAAAAAAAAAAAAAAAAAAAAAAAAAAAAAAAAGATACCGGAAATATCTCCATATTTATACTTATCACGCCGATACTAAATAGTTACACATGTTACATTATGTCATTTAATTGCATCATCCATCGTTATACATAGGTCGCCGTGTGGATTCACCATTCATCGTGTCAGAGAGCGACGGTGGCACTGTGGCCAAATACCACATCGTGCGCCTCAAGTGCGACACTCCCAATGCTAAGATCTACTACACCACCGATGGCTCCATTCCCGAACTGCATAAACTCTCGAGCAAGGTGAGGAGAATGAAAGGAGAATACTCGTACCATTTTATGCTATTTTGTGGGAGTAGCCTGGAAGGGGGTATATGTACAAATGTATAGTATTGTTGGAGAACCCAGGAATGCGGTTATATCTACATATCCTTATTCAAGGATGGTGTACAGTATTTCCTGGAGTTATGAATCATTGATTAAATTTCAGGGTTTAAGGGTTGAACAAATAGTTTTAAAAACAAAAACTTAAGTACTTATTGAAAAAAAAGTTTCTGGTTGACTGTTGACCAATTTCAAAACTATACCAAATCTGTAGTTGTAAATCTTATAATAAAACAACGTTTATCTACTCACAAGCATGCATGTTATACGGAATCACTTCAATTTAGTCTTCACTTGTCTTGCAGAGTTCACAATATTATGAGTTATCATATGTAAAGCGTCACTTAAGAGGCGTACCAGAGGTACTCATAATTTGAATTGTATCTTAAGAGCCCCTTCACGTTTTGTTGGTTTTGGTGTGAACACTGTTGATATTCACCACATTAATATGTCTTTACCGTATATGTTCAACGATTACTAAACCAAATAATGTGAGAGCTGTAAACTTCAGCTTGGATTCACAAGGCTTTCAGGTCTTCGGAAATCTCAAACATTTGTGTTTTTGTGGTAAATCTATACAATATAAATTGTCTTAAGAATTAACAAATGTTCGCTTTTCCAAATGTCTGAAAGTCTTGAATCTATACATTACTATTTTATGTTTGTACCTCACTTCATAACCAGATTTTGTTTGTTTCGATGATGGTCATTTTGTGCTGAATAAATTTTCATTCAGCGTGAAAAAAAAATTGTTTACTTATTGTAGAAGGTGTCATAATTTCCTGATAGAGTTAAATTTGAGTTTTTTTTTCAATAAATAACTTTTATTTGATGTGCTTCATTTCAAGGGTTCGCCCTTACAGGTAATTATGAAACATCATTAATACATTTATCTTTATCCTCTTTTTGCTTTCCCGTCATTGTTGTATTAACAAAAAAATAACTCTCTTAAAATAATAATGAATTCGAAAGTGATTGATTTAAATAAAACATGCATGCCCTGAAAAAAAAACATGTTCATCAGATTAAACAAAAGATATAGGCGAGTGCGTTGCGAGCTTGCATGAAATATATAATTACTAGCAATTTTTATCAGTGTATATTTTCTCTTTCTAATTAATTCCTTTTTAAAATCTTCTAAAATCATTTTTTTTTATGTTTATTGGTTATTCTAAATGAAAATGCATGGAAAAAAGCGAAATTTCGACTAACTTGTGTTAGCAACGGAGATATTGTATGTCTATTCGATTCTATCTTGCATGATTTTAGTAGCAGGACCTTCTTTTCTGACGCCCATCCTAACAAATAAAGTATTAAGTGATTCAATCTATAAAATATTCCTCTTCAAAATGTTGCATGAATACTCACATGTCTCTCGATCTAATATTTTATAGAAGTACTTATTTCAAATACTTCTAGCATGCTTATCAATAACAATAAATAGGTAATGTGGTTAAAGATGGTTGATTTACTATTATGATTCAGTTGCAAAAAAATCTTAATGGTAATTTCGATATTCTAGAGTTCTATCATATCTGTTTAAATGCAATAAATGCGTTTGCAATAAAGTTATACATTGTGTTCATATTTTACGTTTGCAAGGATACAAATTATGGCTGTTATAAATGTTTGTCATTTTTCTTCATTTTCTATTTGAATCTTTATTGTAACCTTTCCTATATTTGTTATCTTCAACATCTTTTCTTTATTTCTGCTCCCATCAGTTGTACGACCCACAAAAGGGCGTGATGCTGCGTCACTCGGGCCTGTCGTTCGTGCGCGCCATCGCCGTAGCCCCGGGCACACTCAACAGCCAGGTGATGACGTCACGGCGTTACTGGGTGCTGACGGGCGAGGGCGAGGACGAGAGCAGTGCGCATGAGGAGGCCGAGGAGGATGAGAACACCAAGGTTTGGATGAAGATTGACTTTTGATTTTTGTTTTAATGATGCGCACGGAATTGTGAGGTTTGGAAAAAGGCATATGGCAAAAGGTGGAAGAAAGGTTTATTCAGTTTTAAAGGAGTAAGTCGTAATGACATAAAATAATTATAGAGACCATTTTTGATTATGGGAGATTATTCTGAAAATTCGCCATACTATGTAGCTGTCATGTTATCATTTAATAAAAATAAAATAAAGGAAAAACAATCAAACAAAAAAATCAGGAGCCACACTTATATTTTACTATTTGCGATAACTAAAAAATGTTCAAATTTTCGCTGTAGAACTCTGCATGGCACTGGTGGCGCTGCATCCCGTCGATCAAGGCGGTGATTACTCAACCGGGAATTATGGAGGTCTTTTGGGAACTGCCGCCCGAGGATTCGCAAAGATATGTTCGCGGCTACAATGTAAGTTCTAGACTAGATCGTCAAATTAAAATGTATAAACATATTGTAGTAAACTAGTAAAAGTTAGTTTCGTTGAAAATTCATATGTTAGCAAAAGTTAATTTCTTTGAGATTTAGCTTCATCATTTAAAGCCAACCAATGAATTATTTGTATTGTTTGATAGAAAAAATATGATCAGTGTTACTTTGCATACAGATAAAAAGAATGCGTGTTACTTGGCATCTGAATAAGTAAAGCTCTAATTTATTAGGACACAAATGCTATTGTAACTTTTTCGGTATGTTTGCAGATTTTCCTGAACGGCATCACGTACTGCGATATGTTCCCCTCGTCCTACAACTCCATCGTGGTAGCTGGTCTGGCGGGTGATCGCATGTACGAGGTCTGCCTCGAGGCGTATCCCCATGACCACACCTACCTGCCACACAAGTCAAACAAACTGGTAAGCGTTTACTCCTGTTTTCTTAGAAAAGATAAATAAACTCAGTTTATATGTCAGGCGATTTTGATATTTATCTAGGAGAGTTAGACTGGATTTTGGATTTTCACATAATAAAGTTTAACAAAACAAATCAAAATAACATAATCACGATCACATCTAAAAAACATTCGTTCTGAAAAGGTTTTTCTAACCAACTTTAATATAGATTTATTAAGAAAATTGGCTATTTGTAAACATAACAGTAGTGAATTTAATTTTCATTCAGATGATAAAGATCCCGCGCACCACTAACACAGGCGGCCCACTGGTCTCCCTTGAAGTGGCCAAGAACGAAGACTCACTGGCCATCGTCTGGATGAACATCTCGAGCCAGGAGACGCCCGTCGAGGGATATTGTGTGTATTTGAATGGGCAGATGTGCGGTGATCAGGTATAGTGATTAAATTTTGGTAAATAATGTTTGTTTGATAACCAGTTGAATGGCAAAACAAAATGAGAATTGATTGGACTTATCTACTTATCGTCTGTAAATTAAAGTTCTGCATAAATCCGTAGAAAGAATCTCCTTGAGTGTTATGTGAATGTTCAAAGTATCGTGGACGTTTAATAATCATAGATACAGTTATTAAGTGTTAACTTACTAATCCATTTGCCGATTCTAGGTGAAACCAGACGAGAACAGTGATCGTTGCAAGGTGGTCATCGAAGGATGCCAACTCAACTTCCTTTACAAAGTGGTTGTCGCAGCCTTACCTTCAAGTAAGTGTGATTATGAGGAATAAATTACTATATACACAAAATGGACACCTTCGTGCAAATCTTTTGATTCGTTGAAAATAACTTCATCGAGTTCGATGCAACTAATGCCACGTATATTATCATTAGTCTTCGTTATAATCCCAAGTCTGTACCAAAATGAATAATAATAAACACTATGGTTTCTACGTTACGTTTTCACAGACGGCGGCACCCCCAAAATGTCGAACGAACTAGAGGTACAGCTACCACTGGAAGTGAACAACATCACATTGCCCATACCCGAGGCGAGACTCAACGACGAAGACATGTACAAGGAGTACATCGAAGTGCGCGAGAACACTGCCGACAGTGAGTCATATATCAATCGTATATAGAATAAGAAAATAATATTAAAATGTTGAAATAGATGAAAATGCATATTTTAAAGAAAATAACGGGGTTACAGCGAATGTGAGGAGTTGAATGTTGTTTGCGCGATAATGTGCATAGCTTTACATTTCTGGTTGACTTAAGACGGATATTTTGGAAGGATTATGTTTCAACGAATAAACTAAACTATACTACCATGAATTCAATAACCTGAAACGTCATGAGGTCAGCCGGTGTATGTAAAATGATGAATGGATGTGATGCATTATATTGCAAGAATGTAAGCCTCTAAAATGGTGTTGTATTGCAACTATTTCATGGTTTGGCTTCGTATTCGCGACGATTTCCAATTACCCAATACTTTTTGATGCGCTCCACTAAATTGAATGGAAATGATTGGCTCAGTAATACTGTATACTCTTTGCTTTACTTTGATCCCTAACATTGTTTAGGTTTTTTTTTTACTAATCCATCATTAGTATTTTCTACATTTAATGTGTTCTGAATTGTCTATCCTGATTAACTTAAATTTCTTTCGATTGATATATTAAATAGAACTTCTCTGACTTGTATCATACTTTATTTTAGCTAAATCAAATTCAGGGATAAAAACATTTTTATCATAGACTAATTTCACCTTAATTTTTCCCGTTATCGTGTCTTGGGTGCTGTGTTTCTTAATATATTTCCCAATCCGCGTTTGTGTAATATGTCTTCTTTATTTTCTTACTAATGCAATAGTAAATATGCATAGTATTAATTCAACTTTAAGTACACTTCCTTATAGCTTCATACTCAATTATATAAATTTCTTGTCTTGCTTCGCATCATATTAACATTTAACCAATCAAACTAATACCTTTTGTGTTGTTGTGCCTTCCTTTCCCATAGCTGCTTCTTTAGCCAATGATTATAACGAATATGATGATCACCCATATCTAATCGACCTGACTGAAAATGAACAGCATCAACCGATGAGAGTTGAAGACGAAAATGAAGAATACATTGACGAAAATGAAGATTTAAGGCAGTATGAAACGGCTCCGTCCCATGAGCGAAATCATGTTGATCGTACAATGTTGGCTCAACCTCCAACTGCTGAATCAATGCATCAAAGAGACCTTAGCCATAACATTGCTACAAGTCAGCGACGTCGATTGTCCCCGATTTATCAAGAAGAGAACGAATCAGTTAACGATACTCAAATTCAAGAACCAAACCTACCTCAGTATTCGAATGGGTTGTCAAATGGATTTCGCGATGGTGGCTCTGTCCATTCGAATATGAATGAGATGACACACATTGAAACGGACGGTAAGTGGGGTCTACTTTGCTTGATTCATCCTCACAATTGATGTTTACTGCCTGTTTAATGCAAACGACATATAACGATTTTGTGTTTTATCTTCAATTATCACATCAGGTCTTATGGTCAAGGAAATTATTATTGTTTATCGATACACCCTTAATTAAGTAAAATCAACCCTAGTGTGCATTTGTGCATGAGTTATAAATGTTCTAATTATTTGTATCTTCAAATTTTATATGTACAAATTAACTGTTAAAATGATTAGTACATTTTTTATTCGAAATCAATAAAAATCGAACCAAAATTCACTAATTTTATCGGAAATTATAGATATAAATACAGATATAGTTTAAGACATGTTGTAAAAGTGAGTGAATGGTCTGTTGAAAGCTGTAAGATGTCTTTTGATATTATGATTGAAATATAGTTATTGAGTATTGAAAGCAGTTAGTAACCGTTTTATGAACCCAGTGTTGAAATATGAAATTGTAGTTGAGTGTGTCTTCATTTTGTAAGATGTTGCATCTCATTCTTTTCTTTATTTCATCACTTTTCTACATTTTTGTCTACATTTTGTCACCGAAAACAACATTTATGTAATTTACAGTCGGTCATCTTTTGACCACGTCACTCCACACAATAACAGAGGAATCTTCTAACCTAGATCTTGATCAGTCTTCTTATCTGGAACCCAATAACACCTCAAACACATCCAACGAACTAGTCGCGGATGAACATTCAAAGGAGGAAAAAGACAGCGAAAAACCTGTATCAGACCTTGAAGTTGTAAGTGATATTGTGAATTCCGATGGAAAATCATCACAGGAAGATCAACAAGATGTAGAACCTGTTTTATCCAGCAAAGATCAAGAGAGTGAGCCACAAGACTTAAATGAATCCATGACCAAATCCAATGACAAAGTGCAAGACACTGAAGCAGTAGACAGCGATAGATCAGCTGAAAAAGAGGAAAAGGAACATCCTTCAAGAGACAGTGCGGAGGATTCAGATACTCTTTCTCCTAGAGGCAGTGTTAAATCTGAGAAGAGCAACCAAAAAGACCTCGAAAAGAAATCTACCTCATCTGCGTCCTCAGAAAACGATGAATTGCTAAGAACTCTGTCGCCGCAACCAGTTGGCGAAACAGATCCGAAAACGCGCATTAAAGATAAGAAAAAGAAGGGTGAGCTTTCTACTAAGTTTTCACTTTTAGTTTCATTCAAACAATCGTTTTATGTTTTTACGGTTTAGTTAGCGTTCTGAGTGTCGTGTTGCTTAATCCTTTTACTGTCGCTTGCAATTTAACTTTATCTAACCACTCTTAATGTATGTTGAAAAGTATCCAATGTTGAGAGACAAGCCTGTAAATTAAAGAGTTATTTCTTATTTTCATTAGATATAAAGTCTGATAACATTGTTTTAAGATTTGTTTAAAATGTTTCATTCTTATGTAGATACATTTGAACTTGTTCTATAACGCTGTAATATTGCGTGATGACATGTTTCGCACTTTATATTTCAAATTTATAAACTCAACACTTTGTTTTTCGCTAACCTTTATTTCAACGATGCCAATCATTTTCAGCTAAACGATCTCATAAGCGTTCAAAAAATCGGGTTCATCCTGAAATGGAGTATGAATCACCACCCCATTCCCGACCTCAATCGAATCGCCGATCAAAGGGCGATTCGCGACCTCAATCGGCGGTCATAACATTGGAAGGGCCTCCTTCGGATAGGAGAGGTGAGACCATGGATGGTGATTTTGGTGATGAACAAACGAGTCAGTTTAGTAGTACTCCACGGGATGGCGGGACACCAAGAGGAGAGGTCAATTCAGACGGAAACAGGGTAGCAGAGGGACATGTGCATAGTTATAGTTCAGCAAATACTCAGGGGAGGTCACAGGGTCAGGATATATATCGCCTTAACAATGGTGCCATATCTCAGTCGCTTTCAACTATTGCAGGGCATGACAAAGTTCCACCAAAGTCTAGACCTTCATCCTCAGGTTTGATGCGAAAACCACCCGTGCCCTTGAAAAAGAGTCAAGTTCTGACTCGGTCTTCAACGCATAGCCTTAGTGTTACAAACTTGCCAATGGGTACTCCTCCAAGAGTAGATTCACCACCTTACAATGAACATACCTCAAACGGAACAAACAGCCATGTTGAATATTCACAAAACAACATGACTAGTTTCCCACCTGTTAGTCAATCAAAGCAACCAAACAGATTCAAATCCCTTGCAAAATCAATCGGAGTAATGCAGGCAATAAAACCTGCTGAAACAAGTAGGACTGTTCGAGCTCCCATTGTTGTCACTCCTGGTCAGTTACCGACTGGATATGGCGCCAATGTTATAGACGTGACCCGACCCCCTCGTTATCAAGAACCACATAAGCGCATTCCTCTGCCCCTGGCTATGTCTGACACAGGGCCACAAAAACCGCCTGAGGATACTGGTTTTATTGACACCACACTAGGTAATATTCTTTTTATTATACGATGGAGCATGAAGAATCACGCATGAGTTAGCATAAAGCACGGTAAGTTAATATATTCACGAGTCACAGTCACCTTATTTGTTAAGATTTCTTTCTTTTGGTTTCTGGTCAAGTTCTTTATATGTCTTGCCTTGGTAAAATCATGCTACGCAGATCGAATGTATCGGGTTCGCAAATTATAAACAGATGTATAACTATTTGAAGTTAATATGAATATGTACACGTCGTATGAAACACTTCTGAAAATTTGTCTTTATATTCTGAATTTCGGTATACATACTTGGATTATGTAAATCTTATTTGGTATGAATTTGTATGGATGAAGCTATGTCTGTACAATATAACAATGACATTGGGTAAAACAAACGAATGAATAAATTAGTCAAGCAAAAATGAAGAGTAACAGAAAAAAGTATTGAAAAAAAAATAAATAAAAGAAAGAAAGAAAGAAAGAAAGAAGGAAAGAAGAAAAGAGAGAAGGATAACATCATCCACCATGTCCCATCGTCAGATACATCACAACAATCAAACTTCATACTGGATCACCGACACTCCAATCCAACTTGGATTCTTGGGTTGAATCTTAGTGGCGCACTAGAGATTTTTATTAACCAACTCTAACAATAGTTTATACGAATGCATGTGTGAACCTTTTCTAGTTTAACATTGTTAGCTGTGACTTTTTCGTGTTTTCAGATTTTAAAACCTTTTAGATTTCTAATCAATGATCCTTGGTAAATCTTGACTTTCTTGGAATTTAAGCCTTCAAAGTTATTTCCGCCAGCTAAGCTTCACAAAGCTTGTTGTATTTTTCTCATCACAGTTTCAAAGTTTTGTGTTGTCTTTTAGTTTTATTTTAGAGTGTTTAATCTTTGAACAGTATTACTGCCATTCAAATTCCAAATTTGGATACATCGCCACACCACTTTAGGGCTTTTATGCACACCGCATGGATGTTCTCATGTTAAAATGTCATAGTCCTAAAGCGCTTGATACTGAAAATATGTGTTTGTGTTTGCATAATACTTAATCACTGCTTTATGTGCAACAACCCGCGTTGAATATACGTTGGACTTCATACAATTGACACTCCAAATTCCATTTTCCATCACAGACTTGGACACCAGCTACTCGGATGAATCAGACGTCGAAGACACGAACCACATTGGAGAATTCGAAGACCAAATCAGAAGGCAGATTGCCAGAGAGGAGGCCCTGATGGACGAAGAACAGATAAGCGATGACGGAAGTTACACTGAGGAAGAGGATTATGAATCGGGAGAGGAAACGCATCGCTATGGACACGATTATAGTCGACATATTTCGCGTGATTACCAGTACGCACAAACGAGGACGATTCATGAGAAACAGCCTCAGACCTTTTTGGAGCGCCTGTGGACTACCGGCACCGTCAAAGACTACTAAGTTAACGAAAAAAAAATGACAAGACATTCGTGCATTGTCCGAACAAATTAGAGTGTAGGAAAAGGAGAAAGAAAAGAGAACTCATAATTTCAAAATGCAGCTTAAAAACTGATATGTAATATCAAATGGAAAGATATGCATATGATTATTAATATCACAGCAAATAAATATTATGTATAAATAAGATAAGATGTAATTGTTTCTTGATTCTCTCCTAAATCATGTAACAGATAATTTAGTTAAGTAATTAAATTAGTATGTCGAATTTATGTATACATACTTTAAAAAGCAGTGCCAAACAGCATAATGTGATAACTTTGTAGTCTGTATTATGAATTATAGAAAGTAATACAGAAAGAATGTGAAATGTTTTCATTTATAGTTTTTTTTTTTGTCACGAACAAATAAAAAAGAAGGGTCACAGGGTAATTTATACACGCATATATTGATGTTTACGCAAACTATTTTTTTTTCACTTAAGCTTGACTCACGATCGATGATGCTTTAATTTCTTAGTTTAATTTATTCATTTTTGTATATTAACACTTATACCGGTAAATCACTTACTCATATGAATCTGGATTTTGTTTCAAAAGAGCTATTTAAATTTATCAATTTATGTACATGAATATTATATTCGATAAGAGCACATTTACAGTTCGAAATTGTTTTAGTATTCATTATCAAATTAAATATATATCGGAGTCAGATCTGTACATGTGCTATAAAACTGTGCAATAAAAAATGTGATAAAATCAATTATAAAGTATGCTATGTATAATCAATTTCAAATTTGTCAACTTAATGATTTTATTGTGCAACATTGTTTATATTCATACATTAGTTAATAAAAAAAAAACCGTTATTATTAATTGCTATATCTGTGAGTTTATTTTAGATTACTGATCACCCTTTCCTTTCATTAAAAATTGGATATTTCTACTATCGTCTTCTCTCTTTCTTTTCCCACAACGCTTTCTCTTGATAAGGACCATGGCGAAACAAAATGAAAGACGCAACACAAGCCATTAAATTGATAAAACGAATGAGTAAGACCTCTGAGGAAGAGGTAAATAAAATACCTGGTCTAAAAGATGGTCATTACGAAATTGAAGTGCAAGAAGATACGCCGCCCAAATGGTCAGAGCCATATTTTGAAGGTAAGATCTTATTTATAGTTGCATGTTCATGGTTTTCAGTTTGAAAGGTAAGTTGCGTGAAAGTGATTTTAAAAGCTAGTCTTATATTCAGTTACTTGAATATAAAATGATAATACAAATGTATTATAAGATCAGCATTTGAGAGAACGATTGATCCCAATTGTAATGACGTGTGAAAGTTACCTGTAATGAGTCTCGGTTTTTTTTTTCAACTTTAAAATGCAACAAATATGGTCGTAAAAGGACCTCTGCTTCTTTATCCGCCTTCTTAGAAAATACACCAAATCCCTCAATATCCAACAATTCATAAATACACCCATTGAATTGTAGAGAAAAAGAAGAAAGTGATCAAACCAACGGCGGTGGTGGAGGTCCAAGCAGTGGCTCACGTGGGCGAAGAACCGCCTGAGCACACGCACGAGTCAGCTGTGCCCGTGCTCGGGGCGCATGACACGGTAAGGGGATGTTTGTGATGTTGATATCCAAGCTAGTTTTTTTTTTCGGGTGCACCCAGTGCAAGGCAAGACTTCTTATGATAAGCATTACATGAGGAAATAAATTGTATTGTAATTTTGTTGTCAAAATAATGATGGGACCGTTAATATGTCCTACTCAACGATAACGAGCAATCGAAAGATAAATTTGATGAGTTTTTTTTTTATCATAATGCATGTACCTGTTCTTTGGTACAATTTATTATATGGGTCGAGATTATTCCATGTGTTTACAAAAATCATAATGACACCTTTTGATAGTTCATTTATTGGTTTGAAGCACATTTAAATACAATTACTATTTATGTTCTCTATCCCACAAAGGAATCGAATCTACCGGTCCCGATCGTCACTGCCGCCAACACAGGCACCGAGTCGGTTCGTGTCACGTGGCACTTCCAGCGCAGCGCCGAGCCCACGCACCGCCTCATGGCCAATGTAGTCAATATCATCGGGGCCAAGTTCTCGGCCGCCATGAAGAGCGATATCAGGTAGGGCGAGCATTTTTTTTCAATGTTGACATGTTTGGTTTAGAGGGGTTAGCTTATATTCATGATGATATACATGTACATGTATTTCGATAGGTTTATTAACGATCTTTTCCAATATGATCATGTTGAGGTGCGAGACGCAGTACATGTAATACATTTGTTCTGTGTTGTTTTCATAAGTGAATTTGTAATTGTTTATTTTTCTTGATCAAGCATCCAATTTCTTCATTATACAATTCCAGTTACGATTGCCTGCAAGAAAGCAGCGAGGGCAGTACGCAGCCTGCCATCCAGCATCAGTGGACACTCACCCATGGCAATCAGATCGAGATCAATGGACTCACTCCTGGCATGGACTACCAGTAAGCTTTTTTTGCATGTGATAATGGTGCTTTCTAACCCTCAAACTTCAACTTAGAGCCTACCGAAGTTTCAAGTCTGATTTTTAAGTACAATTTTAAGATCTTGATAATGATTTCTCAAAACTTGTTCTAATAAGATACATCATAGCCTTTCTAACATGTACACATCATTATTTGACTCCATCAAACACGTTCCATCTTAATTTTCAGGATTCAGGTGGTAGCCAAATACGCCCTCGCCAACTCCCAGACCCCATACGAGATCCAAGCGAAATCGGAACCGCTAACCTACACGACCATGGGCCCACCCAAGGCACCTATCCTCAAGGGTGTGGCCTCGGATATGTACAATGTCACATTGGGCTGGGAACCGGGTCAGATGCATAGGGATGTGGTTATTGCTGGATACAGGGTACTCGTGGATGGCAAGCAGCTCAGTGGCAATCTCGATTCCAATATCAGGCAGACTGTCATTGATAATTTGACGCCAGGTAACTTTTTTTGATTATTTTGCGATAGCATTGTTGGTCCATAACCTTAATGGACCTTGCAAATAAAATTGAAATGAACTTATATATTTGTTACAATCTAAATCATAAAAAGTAGAATCACAATTAAATGCTTAATATCTTCATTTTCTAGCAAGCGATTCTTAACCTACATGTATTTTCCTTTGTTTTAGGCAAAACCATCAAGGTTAATGTGCAGAGCCTAACAGAACGCTCGATCGGCGACAGTGAACTATCCAACACGGTTCGTGTCACATGCCCGACCAAGCCCCCGCCTCCTGCTATTAGTCAGCAGCCATCATACAAGAATGGAACTGTTATGGTCGGATGGGACAGACCGGCTGGATTCGAGCATGCGACCTATGGAGAAGATATCGGTTTCTATAGGTTTGTAAATGCATTGCAAATGTATTTGCTTACTATGTTTAGATTTCTGGTTCAATGCTCTATAGACCTCCGAAAAGTAACGAAACATAGGTGAAATAGTTTAATTGCATTGCTTGAATAATTAGAACATGCTATTTTTTTTAGATAAAGCATGTAAATGCTGACTATTAGTTAACAGCGTATATGAGTTATTCCTTCGAACATATATGTATATGCAAAGTTTATATAATGCATTTTTTTGTTTGTGTTTGCAGGATCTACGTGGACAGCAAGTGGCACGGCGAGGTCAAAGCATGCGGCCATTGCAACCGCAATGGCTACCAGTATCTGCTCACCGATCTCAACCCTGGCCAGTCTTATGACGTCACTGTAAAGGTGAATAGACCAATGAATAGATATCGAAAGATAGCTGGTAAATATTAAGATTAAGGAATTCGATAGAGCAGCTAAACGCAGGAAAGGGTCTTCAAATCATTCTAAACATACACACACACATACTAGAGTTTTCACTACTTCAATGTGTGACTTACAGAGTATATGCCTCTAAGATTTTGCATATAGCACGATTCAAAGCAAACTGCATCTAAATATTTATCTTCCCCGTGTCCAACAGGCATTCGCGGGCCAGCGCAAAGCAGACCCCACCGCCGACTCGATCTACTGCCTGTGCGAAAGCGACATGTCGAACACGATCGCCGTCATGTGCCCTGCGCCGCCCACGTCACCCGTTCTTCGCTTGGAGGGCATGGACGCCAATGGCATCGATGTCACGTGGTCCATTCCGCAGCAGTATGGCGACGCCCAGGTGTCGGTGAGTGCAATTAGTTTTCGTAAGTTTTCTTGAATTCACCGAAAAACGAATGAAACACGTCAATTCAGGTAATACTCGTTAGCATTAGTCCTTATATTAACTAAAAAATGAAAAATAATCATTAACACAGATATGGACCATAATATTATAAGTCATGACTACACTACTTATTTCAATTATGCAGCATAATCTAGAAATGTAATATTTCGAGTTATATTTCGTATTACATGTATACCCTGTATATCATTTCAACAACATGTATATATTGTTGTGCAGGGCTACCAAATGATGAAGAACAGCAAGCTGTACGGCTCTATCATTCCATCTGACGTGCACAGCCTGCGCATTCACGGCCTCTCATTGGGCGAGAAGGTGGAGTTGCAGATCTTGGCTCTGACAGACCACCCAGTGGGTCGCGATTCCAAGGACAAGGAGGATAGTGGATCAGGTGGTAAGTTATGATCTTAATATATCTAGCGAAAAAAAAAACACTTATACTAATATAAAACCATGTCTTAAGCAGGTCCATGTTTTATGAACCTAACATACTGGGAAAGTCTTAAATGATTTAACCATTGAATGTAGTATTTTGAGTGTGTAGAAGGCATCGTGTAATTTCAATTATCGGCTATTGAGCTTGACCATGTATGATATAATAAATCGAAAAATTTAAGAAACCCGTACAAAAATTAAGTTCATTACCATATTTATTGCAGTTCCATCGCAAATCTACGTTGGTGACAAGTACTCGGCTTGCAAACCAGGGCCGAAGCTGACGGTCGTCTACACCGGATTAGTGCAGGCACCAGTGAAGGTCGTTTGCGAACAGGTCACAGGCCACTCCGCCATGATCGTCTGGCAATCAGGTAAAGAATCGATTCTAATTTGTTTTGTAAGTGATATTATATCAGTAACAAATTTAAGGCGTTGAAACATAACATTTTTTATCAATTAGGTTGCAAAAATACAAGCCGGTACGGTATGCATGTAGCTTCTTATTACACAGTTTTAAGCAAGTGAGCGTTGCCTTGGTCTTTGATAAACTGGACCTATATTCTCCGCTCCACTTAAGCTTAACCTTACCCTTAACACCAACGAGAAAGGGTGTGGAAGGGTGTAAGTTTAAGGTTAAGGTTTAACGGAGAATATGGGTCCTGGTCTTTCAATGCAATGTATATGTTAAACATCAGAACGTTATTGATGTACATATAAACGAGAATCTAAATAAAGGCAAATATAATTTTCAGTTTATACATTTTTAGAGTATCCTATGCGAAGTGCTTGTTAAAGCAATAGTGATTTTTAATTTTTGTGATTAAGTAATTTCTTCATTTTGATTCATACGCAGACCGTAAGCCGAAGCCGCACTACGTGCACCCAGACAGCTACCAGGTCACTTGGTGGCCAGGAGAGAAGCCAGAGCAGGACATCAACAGTCAACAGACTAAAGGTGTGTACTGTTAGTGATTAAAATTGGTGTATTTTTTCTTTTCGGTTTTCACCTTTATGTAGTAATTAATGTATCGTATTGTTCAACCTCATGTGGTTTATTTAACTTCTGAAGATTTAAAAAAAAAAAACTTTTTACTCACATCACCCGTTTTGTAACAGTTTATTAACTCATTTTTTTGTACTAAAAATGTCACTGAATAAAGTTGAAGGTAAGTAATGTTAATCACCGTGTTTTATGTTAATTTATTTTCATAGTTGTTTTATTATTTGTATCTATTTCGTATTTCCTTTTATAAGATGAGATAAGAACTCAACAAGCTAAAGGTATAACCGTAGATTCGATATTGTATTCTTTTAGTAATGTACTCTTTTTTTCCGGATATATGTCTAACATATTTCTAGAAGCTTCTTTTACAAACATTTTCCACTGTTAGTTGAACTCATTTCCCACATTTACATTAGAATTTAATTGGTGTAAATTGGCATATACACTAAAGATGCTGAAAAATACTCCTTTTCGCCTACATATAAATAACCACTAACAATATTTTATCAAAAATATTACAAGTACAATTGGTAATTAGTCACTCGTAGACATTACATTTTTAAGCGTGCTTGTCTTTGAAGGCGAATCAAGCTCTCTTGTTTTGAGCGCTTGTCCACTTAACAGGCAAAGACGATGGGTTATGAACGAGCCTTTAGGTATTTCACCAGAAGCTGATCCCCTAAAAAATGTGTAGCTTAATTGATTTATAATATTAATTACAAAAATAAATGATTAAAAACGCACTGAAATGTTTTTTTGCGGATCATTTGTCAATCATTTGTAACTTGTATAGTCGTATATCCAAAGATCCTGTTCCGTATACATTTATTGAAACTTATCTGTTATGACGATAATCAAATATCACCACCATATGTTTGAATATACGTGTACCTAATATAATTGATTATCTAATCATCAATACAAAAAAATACAAGTCAAATATGAACATAAAAAAAGAGAAGATTAATGTTGTGCGTGGCATGCCTTTATTGTAATATCAAAACCAATGGAACTTTATGTTTATTATATGATCGATGTTTTATATTTCACTCATTTATTGAAACGATCTTGTCAATGTAGTATGTGTATGCAATTTATTCTGATTATACATATTTGCATGTGTGTATTTTCTTTTTGTCAAAATCGTAACCATCACCATTATCAGTATCTGATGTATACAGAACCGAAAGAACAATTATACAAAATGTTGTTTATCCATTAGAATTGATTTTGGACCGTAATCTAGCGTATGTTAAATAGCTATGTGCAAGTTATTTTATTGTATGCATTTTAGTCGTATCGCCTTTCCGTTCGTCACCGAAAATCTTCAATACGCATTGCGTTTACTCACTGGAGAATAACGTTTTCGCTAATTCAGCAACTCAATATACATGTATAATATCATATTTTCCGTTACTATTTAGATATAATGTTATATAAATAAAACAACATGATGAATCAGGATATCAAAGTGTTATTTCTCTTCAAATTTACATTTCGATTCAATTCCTCCATCTTTCCACAGAGGACCACCTTCTCGTCACCGGTCTCAAACCCAACACAAAATACAGTGTGGTGGTCGAAGCCCGCAAGATGCAGAAATACAGTGACATGGACGTTCACGATAAAGACGACCACGCCGCATATGCCAGTACATTCATTCTGACGGCACAGACTGATAAGATCTCGCTGCAGACGGCCAGCCCGCCCAATGCGCCCAGTAATATTGGCATATTGGCGACGACGTGTAATAGTATTCAGGTCGGATGGGATGCACCGAGAGAGCGCGGCGCTGAAGTCATCGGTACGTTTGTGGTTTACTCAGCTCTTTTTAATTTACTTTTAATATGATTCGGCCAAAACCTATAGTTGTTCTTATTGTTATGAATAAATATATATATTAGTTGCAATGTTAAGGGAAATTATTTGGCTATTTATAACTTTTGCGTCGTAAGAAACGAACCGCCCAGAAATTTATGGAAAAAGTAAATGAAATAGCGAAATAACGCATATACATATGCACGAACACAAAATACACGCATTCAAAAAATTCAATGTTTAACCCTTCTTTATCTATACCAAACAGGCATGCGCATTGACGCTATCGCCATGAAGCCAGCCGAGCGCGCCAAGCACCAATGCGTCGAGGTCGTCTCAGACTCCACCACAGCAGTGGTCACCGGTCTTTGTGAACGCACCGAATACCTGATCACAGTGACCGCTGTAACAGAGGAGTACTTTGATCAGTTGCCGCCAGGACATGATCAAAGGCGAGCCCGCCAATTGCCGAAATCACGGGCGCCGCCTGAGGATGTGTGGCTGCCGAGCACTAGCATTGTGGGATCAACCTCCGGTAAATTACAATTTTGATTAAGTCTTTGTCTTTGTGAAAACAAATATTACGAAAAACAACCCAAAGTTTGTAAACGAACACAAAACGAAAATAGTTTTACTATTTAGACCTTAACCATTCCACAATCCCACTCGAAAAAAAAAACAGAAATAGTTATTATTCCTATAATTCATCGATATCTTCTGTCTCTAGGTACTATCCCGCCAACAAACCTGCGCATCGTCAAGACGACCGTGAACTCTGTGACCTTGACATGGAAGCCAGCCCAGGTGTTCGGGTCAAACCGCCTCCAAGGTCACATCATCCGCTGGGCAGAGGGCAAATTCACAAAATCGTCCAACAAAGACGAAACTCAGCTTGCGCATCATAAGAGTGTACAAGCAGAATCCAACAAGGTGAGTCAGCTTCATATGATATCATTACCTATTGTGAACTAAGGTGGAAAATGCGCATTAATGCAATTTCGAATTGTTATAAGTTGGTTTTGTGATAACAACGAGTACCGGTAGTATATTTGTACACGTTATGATGATTTAATTTATAATATTCAATTTTGTTTTCTTATATGTAATCGTTAAATGTGTAATGAACTACATATTTCTCTTTGTTGCAGATCACCCTTGAGGGTCTCCATCCGGGTATCTTATACAAAATGGTGGTCGAAGCTGTTGTGAGCGTAAAAACCACGCTACACTCCAAAATCCGCGATCCCGAATCCGAAAAACTCAACCGAAGAACTACGCATGTCATGTCCAAACCTGTTTTCGTCCGCACCCGTGCACCGTGTGAGCGCCCCAAACTTTACATCACAGGCTACACACAAAACACAATCCAACTCTATTGGGAGCGACCTCTTCTATATTCTGTGATTGGCAAGGATTCGTCGGGAAATCCACAGTATCTGAAGTTGTCGCTTGAGAATTATCGGTTGGAGATCAATGGGAAGCCGCATATGCGTCTTCTGTCGAGTGCACAGAGCTGTACGCTGATTAAGTGCAAGGCTGGCAAGAAGTATAAGATCGAATTGGTCGCTTGCACTTGCACTGAAGAGGTACGTTTATAATCCAATGATATTTGTGTTTTGAATTAGATGGTAAAACTAGAATAAATTGGAATATAATTCGACTGAAGCAGTTATCAATAGTTCCCACAAAACAGAAGATGTATGTTCATTTTGTTTCAAATACGTGTATTCTTAAAAGCAATTAATCAATCAATCGATTTAATCATTGTTATTCTTTCATGTAAAAGGTGAAGAAGGAGCGAAAGCGTCGCGGCAAGAACACCAGCAAGTTGGACCAGAGTTTGACTGAAAGTTTCTCGAGCAGCAACAAGGAATGGGAAATGACTGCCGAGGACCTTGAAAATGATGAGTCAAGGTCAAAAGCTCTGGAGGTCACACTGCCAAGGTCACACGAAGGTGAGTGCTGCTCAATTTGTGAATAGACCATGGCAATTTGACAAGAGTTAAATAAGGTCTAATTATAGTTCGAAAAATCGTAAAAACGCAGAAAAAAAACCCTTATCAAATTGCGTTTCTGCGTATGAGCCCCAATAATTCCGATATTTAGATTTTTTTTAAACAATCAGTAACTATTTCATACGTCTCTGTTACAGGTCTACTCAAAGAGGTTCAAGCCACCTACGTCCCGGCCGTTGAAGCTCTCAAATCCAAGAAAGACAACGACAGTGAAGCCGCCGACCTGGGCGATATTAAGGTCGACTGGACCATCCAGGGCGATCGGGCCAAAGTGCGCCAGTACAGCCTGGTGTGGCGTTGTCATGGAGACGATTCGGTGCAGACCAAGGTGGTCGGACCGGAAGTGAGGAGCTGCACGCTTCCTGTGCAGCACCGAAGGTAAGGGAATATTGCAAAACTGCTTTTCATTATATTTTCATATCTATAACTAGTGTTCATATTATCCCAACCTATTTATAGCTTTGCACACTTTAAGTATCCATTTGCATAATGTTGATATTCACCCCTAAAGATTTAGTTTGGCCTCTTTGATATTGTAATTTCTGAAACTTAATTGTACATTTGACAAATATTTGATATGTGCTTGCAGTTCAATAATTGAATATGCTCTCAATTTCAGATGTCAATATGACATGACCGTGAACGTTGAATACACAAAGGAAGTAGTCGTTGAAGACACACAGATCGTGCAATGCCTTGTACCGGGATCGCCTAGCTCACCCGAGATCTGGACGCGCTCCGTGGGTAACACGGAATTCGTGATCGAGTGGGGAGAGCCGCGATTGTATGGCATCAAGGTGCGAGGATATCAGGTGTACATGAATGACAAGAAGGTCGGCAACACACTGCATGCTCATCATAGGAAGGCAGTCATCCCTTGCAGGCCTAGGAGGTATGTACCGTGTTCTGAATCGCATAATTGAGAGATAGAGTGGATTTGATTCTTGAACAATGTTTTATTGCTTATCATTTATGAAACCCCTTGAATTACTATTAAACTGTAAATCATAAGCTATAAATTATGAATATATAAAAAATATAAACTCTGAACTATTAACATTTCATTTTGTGGCCTTGGCATGCTTCTAACCCGGATGAGATATAATACATGTTATATGCATATCTATTCTACATTTAAGGCAATACAAAGTAACCCTGGTCGCCCTGAGCTCCGACTCCGCCTACCGCGACTCCAAGCACTCCAACCAGCTTCTCATTCACACGGGCGACAACATGGGCACCTCGATCGAAGCCACTTCCGTTCACGTAACCCAAGAAATCGCCGACACGATCCGCGCCTATGAGGGAGACAGCGATGATCTACCTGTGAGAGTGGTGAAGGTCACGGAGGATACGATACATTTGGATTGGAGTGCTTACACGGAGATCGATGGCATGACGCATTATAAAGTGGTGTGGAGCTCCGTCGCTAACCCAGCGGTAGGTTTTCTGGTGGTGGTTTTAAAATAATATCGAATCTAAGTATTAGAATGCTATAAATGGATTAAAAATAATGAGTGGTCCCCTATGACGTCAGGGAAAAGAGGGTGCAGGAATAAAAATAGAAAGTACATAAAATCTTCCCGCATTTTACTTATAATCAAACGACCTTTTGTAAATCCCAAATGACATGAAATCTTTTCATTAAAAGGCTACCACTCATGTTCAAGCTATTTCTCAAAATTACCTTTTGATCACCCCTCAACTATAGGAGCGCGAGGTGCGCCTGCCAGCGGGCGAGCGAAGCTGTGTGATCCACAAGTGCTACCCGGGCACCAACCACTTTGTTCGCCTTTACGCGTGTGGCGACGATGAACGCATCCTTGACAAGTCGGCGCAAATCCAGGCGCAGACAAGCGCAGCGCCTAGCACACCCAATGTTTCGATCAGGTAGGATAGGATAAAAAGAGAGAGAATAATTGTAAGATTATCAATCATCATCAGGCATGTATCGGTAGTGAAACGATATCATTTGTGGTATGGTTAAGAAGGTATCCATTAGCCTCCAGATTACAAAAGGTAAAACAAAATAGCGATATTCTAAGGCCAGGTTCAACGTGAGTCAACAATGCAACCTCTAAAGCTGGAGGATAATACCGAGTGCTGTTAAACGCTTTCTTACCACGTTATACCTACTGATGACAAATAATGATATTATTTTCCTTCCTTTCCAGAGCATGTAACTTCAAATACATCGCCATCCAATGGGAAGAACCTTCGATGTATGGAGACGCCAAGATCACTGGCTACAAGGTCTTCGTCAACGGCGTGGTAGAGGCTGTCCTGGGACCAGATCAGCACACCTACTCGTTCACGCATGGCAAGTGGTGCAAGGAGTACATCTTCCAAGTACAGGTGCGTCAAATTATATATTAACTTTGTATATTTTGCCTCTTTGTATGTTTATCTTATATGTGAGGTATATGGATTGGAATATCCTATATATGCTAAAGAAGGGTGTGAAGTTTATGATATGATACATGAATTTATATGTTTAAAGAGGGTCCAAATTAAAGAAACAAGCAAAATAGAGGTCATTGTTAACATTTAAGAGCCGAGGCACAAGTGCAAAATGCTATAAATGCCTTATTATCTGTTAAATTAAAAACTAATTTATCTGTCTAGGCATTAACGACCAACGACGACCTGAACAGCAAGCCCTCTGATCCTCTCGTGATTACGTGGCCCGGCGTGCAGGTGCCCGTGCTCCGTAAGCAGCCCTCTATCAGCGGAAACTGCATCCGCATCACGTGGATGCAGCCCGATGTCACCGAGGGCGTCAAGATCAAGCAGTACAAGGTATTAGGAGGTGGTCGAAAAATAAATAAACAAATGATACCAATATTTGAAAACGGGCAAAAAACGGAGCGATAGGTGGAAATACCTTGGCGAGTGTGATAAAGTTCATATCCAATTCAGGCAAATTAGAAAAGTTGTTCAATGAATAATCCTAACTTATCACCTAGCATACCGATGTATTGTCGATTAATTCCGCAAAGTATTGATATAAGCTTGTACAAAATTGATTTTATACGAAAATATATATATATTTTTTTCAGCTTGTGTGCCTGGACGAAGATTCTGAGCGCGTGGTCCAAGTGATTTCTCCAATCCACCCCGACGCCACCGAGGCTGAGCTGCAGAATCTGAAGCACGGCAATTATCTCGTCTATGTCGAAGTGCATGTGAGTGTTGATTGGTCTCTAGTGAGAAAAAGTAATAGCAATTTAAAAGATTAGTTCGGAATCTCATGACTAATATGTCTTGTATTTAATTCGGTGCTTAGTACAGATAATATTTATATACTTTTAAGGTTAGATAAGCCGCATCTACATTGTAGCATGGCGAATTATCAATTTGAATAATAGGTAATTTCTTCCATTTCTTATCCTATCATATGTGTTATATTTCCAGGTGCACGGCACAACAGACGTTGTCAAATCGGACGTGCTGAAGATCGCGCCGGCCATCCTGCCCGACCCGCCGCACATCACGGTGACGGTGATCGGCATCGAAGAGCGACGGCAGA
>LQRL01132308.1:8462-23476 GCA_001703475.1 Hydroides elegans | reverse complement strand
AAACGGCTTAATAATGTGCGTGGGAAAAATATTGGTTTCCCGTATTACGTTTTGGATCTTAGTGGCGCTATAAACTATATGAAAGGAATGTAGTTCTACACGTATAATCGAATGCGTCTATACAAGGCGGTAATACAATATTCAAACTACTATCTAACAAGTCTGTCTAATCTCATTATTTTTTTCTGACCACTTAAATATATCAACGATCGTTAGATAGAGTGGTAAATACGGTCTTCGTATAAAATGATGATTTATAGAGTTTTAAGATTCTTGCATGGAAAAATATCTAATACATTATATACTTTAATAAGCGATTCTATCGAGTAAATAAGATTAGTATGAAAAATTATGATATTAAATTAAAACAATCAGAAAACAAAACATGTTAAATCAAAATATTTTATCAGGATTCGTCTTGACATAAAGTCTGAATATAAACAGAGCCACATCATTTGTATTGTAGTGACACATATTTACTTTGACATTTTTATTAAAAGTTATCAGTTTACGGATTAATTTTGGTTTCAGTTTATTTATATTCATATAAAGATCCCGCACTTATTTATAATATGAAAATTATAACTGAAATTATTAGAAACAGAAACAGCAAAAACAATGTATATAATCTATCTAGAATTCTACATGAAAATTAAATCATTTCATTGAACAATGTGTTATGTTTAACGTCAATACTGGGTTGTTTGATCTTAAAATTGTCTAAGAACACACTAATTGTAAAACATAACTTCCCCTAAACTGACAAATGAAGGAACTAAATAGAAAATGTATTACAAATAAACTATATTTTCTTTAATTTAAGGGTCAGAATTAAATAAAGGACCACAAATGTGCATTAAAAGAAAACGCTGATGTGAGCTGAAAATACAGGACTCGAAACTCACGGGGGCCCAGGGGCCATTGGCCCCCGGATTTTCCAAATGGCCCCCCGGTTGCTTAGGTCGGGGGCCCGAAGGGCCCCCAACTTTTCGAACCTCCTATATATAAATGTCGGTGTGCGGGCCCCCGTTTTTTGGTTTGGGCCCCCATGTTTTAAGGAGCGGGGGCCCTTTGTGCCCCCGCGAAATATATCGAGTTTCGAGCCCTGTATAAAAGAAGCATTTAAAACTAAGGCTTATTAAAACACCATCTCAACACTAGCATCAATTCGATGTTTTAACAACCAATACAAGGAACACAGAAAAAGGCGTTTTTATATTTAAATTCCCATTTGTATGTCTCAAAATAATTTTCTTAATATTTTGAGTTTTGAGGAAACGTAAACTGACGCGTATTGGATCATTTGAAAATACTGAATTCGATGTCACTCTTGTTTGAAAAGCATCGCTTTTGCCACTGTTCCTTGGTAAAAAGAAATGTGCTTAAACTTAAAAAAATCTTCTCTGCAAAAACCTAAAATCAAATCACTCGAATTCTATTCAAAAACCAAATTCACCAGCACAGCACGTCACCCGAATTCCAATTCTTAATTTACCTTTCTGCTGTTTTTGTGCCGCGCTCTCGCCCGCTAGCCCCGATTCAGTACTCACAGTACTGACCACTGACGTCACTTCCGACCATAAAGTACTAGCAACCGTCGTTAGGATACTTGGGGTATCTTGAGTACCCGATGGAATAACATTTGGAATGCTTTGAGTGAAATGCACAGTGGAATTCTGGATAGGGATTGATGATGTTATTGATGGGGGATTTTGTACAATTTGAGAGGTTGGCGTTGTTGGATCGGTTTGAAAATACGAATCGGTTTGAAAATGCGGATCTGTTTCAACATTTGGATCGGTGTGAAAATAAGTTTCGGTTGAAGTCACCAAGGAGTCAGTGGTTAGACTGATTGCACTGGTAGGGTCTAGATCATCTGTTCGAAGAAGAAGAAATGTGTGTTTTTCTATTTACAACAGACACATGCATTCACTAAATAAGCACTAATTTAGAACAAGCGCATTGCATATGCAACTAACAAAATCATGCATATTTTATTAAAAAGCAAGAACGTTTATAGGAATGGTTGCAGACTATAACTACAATTAGATGCAATATATGCTTTAATTTACTTTTTGTTTCATTCACATCATATTGTAATTTGTGTTTTAATATATACATACAACTAAGCGTGTATAAATTTATTCCTGGATGAGAGTGACATACGGGGTGACATAATGTTTAAAACGGACGTCATCCAGGCCCTTTTAATGCTGTTTTTTAGCAAGTCTCCAACCCATGTTTTAAAACGAGCATAAAAGTCTACAACCCTCAAATCATCAAGTAATATGCGTTGAAACTTGTAATAAAGTATATTATCCAAAACAGAGGAATAACAACTTTATTCCGTATAATTTTAAACATTATAAATCTAATCTTGAACACTTTTAATCACTTATTAAACATGTTTACTTTAACGTGTGTTTATTTACAAGTTCCATTGTTCTTATACATTCGCGTGCTTACGTCACAGTATTTCTACGCAAAACATTGCGTCACAATTGGGCTCGTATTTATGACGCTTACGTTTTTTTATAAATCATATTTAAATGTGCGATAATTATGGTAATATGAATTTTGAAATGATAGAAGGTAGTTTCGAAGATAGTTGTTGAATGATTTTAAATTTATAACGAATATATTTCATGTTCAGATAAAAAAAACGGACATATAACAAGTAAAAAAATATTTAAATGTATTTCATTTATTAGTAATAATCTTTTTATTAATACTGACGGGTCCAAACCAAATTACTGGAACAATTTTATCTTTTGCCCTTTCGGGGATTTTAAATTAATTAATTATTCTAATAAATTTGACATTTAAATTCAATTATCTAGGAATAAAAACAATACTACAATTCGTGACAAGTGAAATCTGTCATTTCTCCTCGGGAAAGCAAAAACATAGTTTCACTCGAGCTTCGCTCTCGTGAAACTATGTTTTTGCTTCCCCTCGGAGAAATGACAGATTTCACTTGCCACTCGTGAGGTATTGTCATTATATTTTTTTACTGACAATTAAATTTTCCTATCGCCTATAAGCTCAAAGAAATGAAATAAAGGCTTCGATATAAAGCGTTATAATGGTTTAATTTGAATGAATACTGTCACATATAACATAACAGAAACAAATATTAACTTGATTGCTTTAACATACCAAAAACACTTTACACTTACCTCTCCCTGAGCTGAGGAACGGAGAGGTGTCATACGGCAAAAGAACCACATCTGAAATCGAATGAGAAACGATTGCAAATAAATTCATATGGTTGGTTGTTTATAGCCACAAACAGAGTTCGGTCGGGTGGATTTTTAACAAAGGCAAAATAAAAGTATTAGAATAGATCTCCTCATTTTCATATTTGTTACATGTATTTCGGTTTGACATCATAAAATGCCTCAATCATATACATGTTGCAAGCCTTTTTCTATTGTTAGGCTTAATCATATAGATTATACACCAATCGCAAATATTCCAAACGAAACTAATAGACCCTAAACAAGTTAACAGCATAACTAGATGCCTTAATTATATAGCGTTTAGGTAGCAGGGGATAAACTGAAGACTAATCAAATACTATTTATATTAAGACACGTGTTAATATATATGTGGGACAGTTTAAGGCCAGACAAATAAACATATACGTACTCGATCCTTCGCATGAAAGATCAAAATTCAGTCCTGGGGGCTTAGGTGGCGGCCCCAAAATATTTATATCGGGTGGTCCGAATTCACAACACATCCTCAGGTTCAGGTGTGGTCACGATGTCACATTCTGAAATAGAGACTAGTGTTGATATATTTATGACAGTTACGCAACCACTCCGAATTTTGTTATGACTTCCATGTGCAACATTAATCTATGATTGAATAGCAACTGGCTGCGGTCGAATATTATCTAGGAAATCTATAAATGTTAACCACCAGTAATTACGTTTAAATATCTCGAAACATTTAATTATAATTTCAGGGATGCATTTGGCCAGACAAAATCTTGCGCCCACGGGCGCACTGTTTTTCGAAAAGTGCGCCCGAGATTTTCTCAGTGCGTCCACTGATATATGTCCAAAAGTAAGAGCCATATGTCAAGGCAAAACCCGATTTTAATACCATAGTCAGGGTGACCAGTCTCCAGTCAGACTTTATTCACTGTTCTGCCCCTGATTCTTTTCAATGAACCAAGATAATGGCATAGACATAGAATGGATAATGGCATAGAAAGATCCTGCACTGGTATATAAAACCATAACTATTACTATAGTTACTCAAAATGCGAGCGACGAAGGCGCAAGAATTTTTTATGGACATTTTTTAATATGCGAGCGCCGAAGGCGCGAGCGAACATTTTCAAGGTAATCATAAAAACCTCATTTATAATTCAAATACATTTTCAGGGAAATCGAACAAAAAAACTCATATATCCTTTATTTTTTCCCCTTATCCATAATGAAATCACCTGATGTGTCCCTGATTTTCTCCAAAAAGGGCGAGATTCTCTTATTTTCTCGGATTTGAAAATTGAATGTTAAATTCCCGGATTTTCTCTGACGGTGGCCAACCCGCAGAGTGCACTTTATAGACATAACAAATTAATTGACCAAGTAAAAGGGAAACATTATTTTCAAAAAAATATAAAGAACATGTGAAAAGTCGGGCGCACCCATTTTCAAAAAGTGCGCCCGTGGTAATTTTTCTGCGCCATTTGCCCAATGGCGCAGCCCAAATGCATCCCTGTAATTTTAACATTTTAACAACTCACGACATAATATTACAGTTTTGTTACAAGGGAGCCTGTGTGCAAATGTGATTCCAATACACAAATGAGACGAATACTAAGCTTACAATATCTCATATTAGTGATTACTTTGCAATTGGTTTCAACTTAAAATAATATGTATGTGCATATAAATATATGACAAAGACATGAACTTTGCATTCCAAATAATTTGATACCAAATCTGGATTTTAAACATTGTCTCATTTGAAGATAAGCAAAAATACACATGGCTTGGCTTGCATCTTAGTTTTTACGTTTTCATCCGAACCTTGTCCAAATCCCTGAGATTCCTCAAAGCTCTAACATAAAAACTGCAACCTTTCATTTTAGCCTTTTACCAAGTATCTACGACCTTCTGTTGAAAAGCTCTAGCCCTTACTAGTTCATGTTAAATTGTCTCCAAAATTCGACTATCTAGAACTATTCTCGTAGCTCTAAATAGTTCATGTTGATTCCTCTCCATCTGGTCCCTCGGTTCAGACATACGAGGGCAATTTAGAGCTGCTTAGTAACTATTTTTGCTAAATTCACCAACGAAATTCGCCAAAATTCTGTCAAATCTACCGTAAGGGTACATCTGTAAACCATAACCTTGTATATGAGTATGTAAGTAAAAATCCACGACTTTTTTCACCGGATCTAGCCTATTCTTCCAGGCCTACCTACGTCACGCCATAGTTACTTGTTGTACATCCCCCACACGATAAGGGATACGTACAAGTACAATAAGTGTGATTGGACGATAAGTATCTCCTATATATAACCCCAATCATTGAAATATAAATAGCTCGTGATTGGTAAATCTTGAAGGTGAAGGAAATCAGTGTGCAATAATACAATAAAGGGATGACAGACCACGGCTGTTTACAGCCTGTAATTTAGTTCACAATGCCCCGCTCTCCAATATTCGAGATAATCGGCTTAACTCTATGCATGGCGATGGTCTTATACATAGGAGTAAATGGAGTTTTTGATGAAAATTAAATATTTTCAAACATAATTTTGATCATGTTCCTAACTATAAATTTTGATTAAACTTGGCATGTCAAATATTTCATTTATTTTCTATCATTACCAATTTTCAAATTTCCGCTGTCGAAACTATAACCCATTGAATTTAGGCAGACAAAAATGCGATAAAATTGCAAAAATTAAGCATCTTCTTGTAGTTTTAACTTTATATGCGCTTATAAAATGTGATAATATATGTGCTGAAGTTTATTTTAATTTGTGATATTTTTCCCTATATTTTAACATCGTTTAAACTTTCCTTTAAGAAGTTGTATCAAATTATTATGCTTCATTAGCTAAGTATAAAAAATCCTTATTTAAATTACTTATTAAAACACGAAACAAGAAAGATATATTTATTTGCATGATTTCAATTTTAATATGTTTTATTTTAACCAAACTAGAAAACTTAAACAACAATTTAAATAGGAAATATGACGCACAAAAGCATTCGATATTCGCGAATTAGACGAGAGGGGGTCAGATTAAGCTAAAGGACCACGGTTCTAAAGTTGAAAGAACAACGGATTAAGTCAAGAAATCACTGGTCAGTTCAATCGGCAACTGTGCAAGGAAGGTGAAAAGAGTATATCTACTTTGATGTTATAACAAAATTTAGTATGAATAACAATACAATATAATATCTTTAATTAACCTCATAAACATGTGGTGTAAGTAAGAAACTTTATAATCGCTATTTGTATAAGCAATTTGTTGCAAAATCTGCATTTTTCACCAACAATTGTCACTTAGTTATAGTCTCGACAGCAAGGTTTTGAAACCATCATCATATATATCCATATCTTTTCTTGACTTATGGTTAAAATCAGGAAAATTCATCGTTCGGAACATGTTCAAAATTATGATTTTATAAAGTAATTTTTAGCAATTTCCCTAGCTTTTAACATGGGGTTAAACGGGGACTGAGTAGCATAATCGGCTTAAGGACCTGCTGCAGCAGAGCGGGGTTGGGAGGCTCTTCAAAACTAAAGTGGACGATTTAGGCATTCTTACAGACCAGTCTACGTCACACCATAGTTACGTCCCCCAAACAAATAGGGATTCAAGCAATGTGGTTGGACGAGAGATTTTACTTCCTAGATACTTCCCCCAAACATTAAAAAATAAACAGCTTGTGATTGGTCAAATAAAAATATGGCGGACAGTGGTCCGCAAGAATACGAGAAATAAACAGCTCGAGACGGACAAACTAAGGGACTTTAACTCTGACGCGGGCCAGAAACCTTCGAGGTTGAGGCCTAAAACGCAAAATTCAACAATGTTCAAACATCTAAACGGCGGAACGACAAAATAATAAACCATATTTGATATAATAAATCATAATATATAATGTATATTGCTCCAAATATTAAGAAAATAGAACCTACTTGGCTATGCCCCTTTTTTGTTTACACCGGAAGTACAGAAGCTAAAATATTAATCTTATGTTCGCCTGGGTGATTATCATATGAAGTTATTTATTGGCGGGTCAAAATTACAAAATGTTAACCAAGTTTTCAATAAACGTTGACAAACTTAAATCTGGAATTTCACGGAACCTCATGTTTTGTACGTCCATATGACGCTTGGGTGCCGATTTCCTATTGGCTAAAGCGACACCTGTCAATCATACAGCAAGCAATAAGTTGGGAGGCGCGACATTGTCGCATTATGTGACGTACGTATTTATTGCGTCTAAAGGCAAATGCAGCATTTGGAAAGCCTTTCTTATGTTTTGTTGATTAGAATAGTTGCAAGCATAAAATGGTATCGTTTCAGTAAAGATTCAGTAAAGAAAGAGATATAAGATAGACTATCCATGGCAAAAATCAATGAGACGGTTATATCTTGCATATCATTCGATTTCATTTCAAAGAAAAGATAGCAGATTCATATGCTCTTTTGGGCATAATATAACTCTTGTTTGATATAACTTCATAAAAGAAGGTTTGGAGTTTGTGGATGACATTTAAGAGAAACGTTCATAAACATTGTGCAAATGACAAAATCAAGAAAATCAACATTAACTGTAGTAGCATCTACGCCCAAAAAGACGAATTCAATTCTATGGTAGACTGTACAAACCCTGACGTCAACATTGAAACTGAATCATGGCTAGAAGAAAAACAAGTTTCAGAACGGCCTATCATAAAACAAGAAACGGAATTCAACGCGATATCAAAAATGCTAAAGCCAATTATCGATCAGAAAGTCTAGAGTCTAGCATAGGTCGTCCAAAAAAACTATAGCGTCATCTCAAAACGCTCGGTTACAGCAACAAAAGCAAAGGTAGCACAAATATCGTACTTAACATAGGCAGTAAATTATGTTATGATACCAAGTCAATTTGGTCATATATCAATACCTTATTTTTACTACCATAGCTACAAATCTAGTCATTAAACTGCCCAAACCATCTGGAATATATAGCACAAAATCAGACAAAAGACAGTTTTGGCATATTTCTTAAATTTGATTAAAAGTATGTTTCGAGATTGAGGATAACACTAAAGAGCAACCACAATGAACACTGCGCAAATAACAAATACAAGAAAATCAACGTACCTAAGGTGGATTACCAAAAGGGTCATCCCGAAAATAATTTTTTGCCCAAACTCTCTAAATTCAAATCATTTTATCAAGACAAAGGCATATTACCCGGCTATTTCAAATTGAAACCACTATCTCTTGATAAAATTCTTCGCGATCTCAATACAATCGATCCTAAAAAAGTAACAGGGTAAGACAATATATCACCCCGCTTTCTTAAAGATGGTGTAGCACAACTGGCCCCTTTAATTAGACACATCATTAACTTATCAATAGGCACTAACACCGTTCCAGACGAACGCAAACATGCCAAAGTGACTCCACTAAAAAAGATAGACTAGAGGTTAACAATTATCGGCCAATTAGCGTCCTTAGTTGTATATCAAAGGTCTTAGAAAAATGTGTTCACGACCAGGTACAAAAATATCTTATTTCCACCGACTTGATATATGAATATCAGTCAGGTTTAGGCCGGGTTACTCAACCGAATCATGCCTCGTATATCTAACCGATTACATGAAAGAAAACATGGCTAAGGGTTATTATGTTGGTGCCTTACTTCTCGACGTTCAAAAGGCTTTCGATTGTGTAAATGAGATATTATTTGATAAAATAAAAGCAATTGGTATAGATCCTTCATGGTTTGCTGCTTATCTGTCTGGCAGAGAACAGTCTGTTAGAATAAAATGTATATCCTCAGACCCCTTAGATATAACCAGTGACGTTCCACAGGGTAGCCTGTTGGGACCACTGCTGTACCTTATCTACAGTAACGACATGGTATTATCGATAAAACACAAGTTATTGTTATACGCTGATAACAGTGTAACACTAATATGCGATAAAAATACAGACGTTGTATCAGATGCTCTAGCTTCAGAGTTGGAAAATTGTAACAGCTGGCTTATTGACAACAAACTTTCTTAACATGTCGGAAAGACTGAATGAATCTTGTTTGGTTCAAAAAGAATGCTCAAAGGTATATATAAGTTCACTGTTAAATATAAAGACTGTACTATTGTCAGTAGAGACCCTGTCAAATAACTAGGTATCACGCTCGAAAGCAACCTGTCTGGTGAAAAAAAATAGTGGCATATATCTCGGCAAAAGTTATAGGTAAACTCAAATACTTGTACCGTTATGCCCAGGTTCTCTCATCTCAACTTCGTAAAAAAATGTGTAACGCTCTCATACAATGTCACTTAGACTATTGTTGTACATCATGGTATAGCTATCTTCTATCTAAATACAAGTCCAAACTCCAGGTTATTCAAAATAAAATAGTAAGATTTATACTAAAGCTACCATCAAGAAGCCATATAGGTCAAAGTGAACTAAATGCTACAGATTTCCTATTTATTCATGATCGTGTAACACAGCTTAGATTAAATCATGTGTTCATAATCAAAAATGTTGTAGGCCCAAAGTACTTAAACGGCAACTTCACGTGTACTAACGCAAAACATAGATTTGGTACTAGAAACTCTTCTCTCAATAACTATGTGCCTTCTGTCTTAAGAGCAACTAGATACTGTTTTTTTATTATAATGCTATTCTAGACTGGAATTCGTTACCTTTAAACATTAAGAGGTCAAAGAGCCTCGAGGTTTTTCGAGACAAAGTAAAAAGTTTTTTTATCGAAAAGATCCACAAAGAAAGAGTATTGTGATTGTATCTATTAATCTTGTTTTTAGTCAAAGCAATGTTTTCGATAGATTCTCTAGCTCCACGTCACATTATCTGTATGTTATATATTCAGGAACCCAATTGGAAATAAGCTTTCGAGCTTTATGGGTCATCCCAAGTGGTTTTCAACAATATAGATGTGTCAATGTAACTTAGTAGAATTATCGTTTAAAATTACATATATAATTGTACTTTTGTTTGGACATGTATGTTTTGTTGAATATGCCTTGAATAAAATCAATCAATCAGGTATTTCCAATCAATCAGGTATTTCCCCATCTAAAACCGCTTTTAAAAACTCTAAAGTTGTTTTCTGAAAACTACCAGATATTCAGAAATGATAGGGACTCGAAAGGTGGTGGTATGTTCTTGAGTATTTATCCAGACGTAACAGAAAACGAACAACCAGATCTTGTTGCGAACTGTGAATAGACGTCAATTTCTGATACCAGGCGGATCACTTTCCATGTGATAATATCGTCTGCATGTGTTTGGTATGCACAGGTTAATATCTAAAATAACTTTTCCAATTGTTCGATACATAATTTACTCAGTCGACAAAACTATGTTTATCCATGAACTGCGCCGTCTTCCACATAAAAAGGTATTCTGAGACACAGTTTTAGATTACAACTCGTTGCTTGCGACCACAGCTGTGGGTTTCAAACCACGTATTTGTCTTCCCATTGAAGCAATGAGAAGTAGTGAGACGTTCGTGGATTATATCATGGTCTCTTAATATCATACTTAATCCAAACAATCCTTACAATATGGCGTTTTGATTGTTTATGCCAACATGAGGTCATATGTGATGTATAAAATGCGGATTTTTGTCGAGTGGTAAGATTAAAATAACGATTCATGGTCTTTATAGAGTTTGTTAATTTTCAAATGATTGTTTTCTAATTGATTTATGACAGTTTGCTGTATTAATTGTGACACAAACGGGAGGTTAGATACCGGCCTGGAGTTCTTGTGAATGTGTTCTAGTCGATATTTATTTTAGAAGTGGCTATACTAGTGGTGTTTCATAAACTGATGGTACTATTCTTCCAATAAAAAAATATGTTGATTGATTGTTTATTCACATGTGCTATTGCTATTATAACACAATTGAAAACACTTCATCGCAATAATATTTTGAGTGGATTGAATTCGTACGTAAAATATGTTTTCTATCAAACTTCCTTTTCAAAATTCGATTGTCGACCGATAACCTATTAATTTAGATAAACAATGGGCGATGGAATTACACACAACAGTGTCTTCTTGCATCTTCTTCCATATATATCATATTGTTTATTTATAAAGAAGTGGTTTTGCTTTTTATGTCATGTGATACTTTACTTTTGTTTTAATGCTCATGTAAAAAGTTGTACCTATTCTTAGTTTGACTATAAGGGGTTAGATTTTTTAACCTCCGTTTCTTAATTTATTAATTGCAAAATACGGAAAACTAAATCATATGTATGTTGGCATGATTAAAACTTTTATGTGCTTTTACTTCGATCTCATTGGTAAACCGTAAATAGGTTGAAAGATGAAATTTGATAGACGATAGTGTTTTATTTTCGCAATGAATACGTCGAAAGATAACTAGTGAGCCCAATCTGTCAAGACGCAAGTGCGATAAAACGAGCATAACCCCTCATATTTTAATCAAAAGTATGAATTACAAATACATGAAATATTTCATTAACGACATGAGGTGCTAGTTTGAAACTCATAATGAATAAATTTTGTGACACAATCTACCTGTCCGAAAAGGAAATTCATGAAAGTTAAAGTGTCGACAGCAAGGTTGTAAAAATTCTAACAACAGAAAAAAATGTGGTTCAAAATTATGTTTTTTATCAAACGATCTGGACCCATAACTTTAAACATCGTGTTTAATGGTGACGGAATATCATAATCGGCTCAAGGTTCAACAGAACGATTGTTGAAATGACCCAACAAACCATTAATTGATGATTACGACACACATATACACCCGAACCTATTTTACCAAATAAAGGGAGGCAACGTTCCGCTTCGTCAAATGTCGTCTCTTTGTGTTCGCTTAACGGCTAGATGGTAAAATTGAAAGATCTTGTGAAGATATATTGATTTATTCAAACAAATTTATATTCTATTTGGAGCAATTAACATCGAAACCGTATTTTGTTGTACTAATATAATATTGGTGAATGTATCAACTAGTTTTATACATGAAGTTCGTGATTTAAAATTTTATTCCTAGAGTAGAGTGACATATAGAGTGATATAATTGTTAAAACGGCCACCACCCTTTTAATGCTGATTAAAGTTTCCACCCCATGTTTCAAAACGTGCATAAAAGACTACATACCTCAAACCATCAAGTAATATGCGTTGAAACTGGTAATAAAGTACATAATCAAAAACAAACTTTATTCCTAATCTTTTAAAACATAATAATGCAATATTGATAACTTATAATCAATTACTAAATATATTTACTCTAACATGTGTTTATTTATTAGTTCCATTATTATCATGCATTTGCGTGCTTACGTCACAGAATTTTTACGCAAAACATTGCGTCATAATTGGGTTAGTATTTATGACGCTTACGATTCTAATAAGATTATATTTAATGTGTGATAATTGTGTTTATATGAATTTTGACATGATAAAAGGTAGTTTCATAGGCGGTCGGTGAATGATTTAATTGTTATAATGAATGTATTCTAATTTTAAATAAAAAACAACTGACATAAAAATAGAAAATTGTGAGGAATATTTCACTTTTTTGTAGTAATCGTTTTAGTAATACTGGTGCGTCCAAACCAAATTATGTAACAATTCTATTTTGACCATTTCGGGGATTTTTAATTAATAAATTATTTTAATAAACTTGAAGTTAAGATCCAATTATCAAGGAGAAAAAAGAACTACAATTCGTGACGAGTGAAATCTGTCAATTCTACTCGGGAAAGAAAAAAAAGAGTAGTTTTTTTTTGCTTCCTTCGGAGAATTGACAGATTTCACTCAGCACTCATGAGATATTGTCATTGTATTTTTTGCCCAAGCTAGACATTTAGTAAAAACTGTTATGATATTATTATGATTAGTAAGCCAGCAAAATGTGAATAATTTTCTGGAATTTATATGATGAAATAATAAATAAAACGCGACTAAACTAAAAATCACATTTTAAAATATTGGTATATGGTGCCCTTCATTTTTCGATAGTGACTATTAATAATCTTAGATTTTCTGGACCCCTATACTCCGTTCCACTTCAGCTTACACTTAAAATCAATGTGAAAGTGTGGGGAAAATTGAAAGTTTAACGTTAATGTTGTAGCGGAGAATATGGGTCCTGGTAGTCCTCATTCTTTATCGGCATTATAGGGTGCGTTAGTTTCTGACTCATATAAAGTATTCATGCATTCTTTGAATAAAATAAACGTTTTATTCTCTTTTATTCGTTTTATTATTGACTTTGAGTTCAAATACACTCAAATTCACCGGATGTTTACAAAAAATAATAAGCCAAAATTTGTTGATAAGCTCGAGATTATTTTTGGAAGTTAATTCAATGTTTTTATTGAAAACATATAGATAATAAGTAACATTTATATGTATAAACTAACTTTATAATTTTATATTTTATAGTCTATAGCATTTTTTACTTAATTTAGATAAAAAAACTTGGTTTGTACAGTACAATACTCTTTATTTATGGAAAATAAATCGAAATTGTAACTCTAAACCCCCATAGATATTGGACAGAGGCAAGGGAGATTAACATTTTTTTAGATTTTCATCCACCATAAATTTTCTAAAGAAATTTATGATGCTTTTGATTGTGGCCTTTTATTTAGAAACAAATATTGTATTCTAAAAAAAAATAGACACCAGTGTGGTGATGCTAGTGCGCAAGCGCTGCACCTGCGCAGTATATCCATCGACACACAACCATCAACGGCGTCATTGACAACAATAACAGTAATTCCTGAACAAGGTGAGTTTTATTACATTGGTACCAGAAGTGGTTGAGTGCCGAACGATATGTTAATATTATCTATCTTTATACGTAAAAAAATTTGAAATCGCATAATATTTACTCTAAAAAATCGTCGTTTATTTGAATCTCCCTCGCTCCTGTCAATCATGACATAACTAGGTCAGTTCATCACCAATGTTTACAAGTTGAAAATTCATAAACTTGTACGAACGTGTATCATTATGTAGTGCAATATAAACTAACGTGTCTTTATCAAGACATTTATATATTTATATCCACTTCATTTTACATGGTGCCAGTGTGGTAAAACTCGATCTTTAATGTGAGCGATATTCGAATATTCTTTAATGTAAATTTCCGTAAGAGTAGATTTAAATTCAATTTTGAGTTAAAGAAATATTGAGTCGTTTCCAAATTTATAGCACGTATAAAGTATATTTATTTTCGTATTTAGAAATAGTAGAATTCGCATATTGAGTTTAAAAAAAGTGATTTTGATCAATTTTTAAATTGAGCACACCTGTCAAAATAAAAAGTGGCTATATACAAGCAATAACAGTTATAAGCGAATAAGTTACGGTTGCTCAAACTAAATTATAGTATAGCCTTAACTTATTAATTGGCAATATATATAGTAGATATAGTGTAGTATTTAGTTATCATCTTTAGTATTTCACTTATTAAAGTAGTTAGATATCAGATATTAGTTCATAGTCAATTAATATATATATTGGTATATAATCACCATTTAGACTTTGATTATCAAAAGAGTAATTGTAGACATTAATTATACACTGAATTGCATGTGTAATCTTTAACTTACGGTGTATATATTTCACAATTATTCAAGTATATTATTTTGTCTAATACTTGTATGATTTATATTCAGCTCAATTCTACAAAGAAATACACATATTTTACACAATCTACTCTATCTAATTAAATTTTATTCTTTTTTTATCTAATTCATTACTCTATTCCAAATCAAAACTGCAA
>LQRL01132289.1:6362-30481 GCA_001703475.1 Hydroides elegans | reverse complement strand
TAAAAGAAACGCAACTGTTCTTTCCTTCTCTTTGTATATCGTTACTAACAAATGACTCGGAAATACGCATGCATTGTTTATTTCTTCTAATTTGGTTAAACAAATATCGAGATGGTCGCCCAAGCTTATAGCCTTTTGGCAACCCTCTGGATATTTCCGTCCATAGTCACCTGTGCGACTTGCTCTTAGGTGTAGACTGCGGATACTCCTCATCTGACAAGGTTGAGGACGTCTCCCTCCTAGGGGAAGCCTGCTTCCCCTTCTTGGCCTGGGAATCTGGCTCTGGCAACTGGAGAGAGCGCTTGGGAGTTTCGTGCCTCTGGGGTGACGCCACCTGTACTAATTGAGCCGTTGACGCCGACGCCACCTTCATAATGGCTCGCTTTTGAGCGTCCGCCTGACGCTTTTCTGCGATTTCCGAAAGGATATCTGGGTCCATGAGGAGCTCTTGGCTTAAGAACGGTCCATGGCGCAGTTTCAGCATGTCGCGCGTGGAGATTCCGTTCTTTTTAGTGTCCCATAGCGCGGTGTCACGCCTGTGAAGCGTTATTTGGTATGATAAACCAATCTGGAGACGAGCGAGATCCGCGATGCCGCCTCCAATAGAGCGTAAAGCTCGCTCGGTCAACGCCGAAGACGCATCCGGCGTTTGAGGCATCGTGTTAATGACTGCCGCAGCGCAGGCGTCAATGCGAGAGATAATGGCCAAGGATTCTCTAACTGCCGAGTCCATTTTGACAGCGTGTTGATCGGAAATCTGCAGTTTTGTTCCGCTGCTCACATTTCCTAACCAGCTGTACTTTTTGTCGGGCCATGTGGGTGGCACTTCCCTCAATTCCGATCCTGACAGTTGGTATTGTTTCGTGTTGACCTTGCACACTGTCGTAGCGGGAATGCGCCCCACTACCCTGCCTCCGTCCTTCTCCTTTTCGAGGGCCTCAGAAGCCTGCTTCTCACCCATATGGAGTATGGCTGGAGAGGGGGAGAGGGTAACGAAATCCGACCCTGTCTTGGGAGGCACATATTGGGATTCGAATACGAGAAGCTCTTCTTCCTCCTGCTTTGAAGGTGGCGATCCCGCTTCAAAAGACGAGTTCTTAGCAACCCATCTGAGGAGATCCATAATCTCTATTTCGTCCGCCGTTGGGAAATACGTCGGCGTTACGGATCCCTTCCTTCGTTGAGTCATATCCCGTCGAGTGTGCTTTTGGGAAGGATCCATGTCCCCTCTAGGTCGTCCCTCGACTGCTCTAAGTCCTCCCTATGGCAGGTGACCGAGCTGTCCGAATCGCTATGGTGAGGGACCCCTGTTTCATCCTGAGGCACAGTCTCTCCCATACCCAGTGGAATCTCCAACTTCGATTCTTGTGCATCGAACATGATTCTCTGTGCAATTGGAGACTTGGAAGACTTTGGCCGCTTTCGCCTTGCGTCCAATATCCTCTTCCAGGTATCCTTGGCGAAATCCGCGCAAATCCAACACGTTTTCTGAGGAGAACACAGTTCAATTCCCAACTCCTCTGAACACGCCCAGCACAGGGGATGGCTATCTCCGCGACTCTTACGAAATTTGTGACAGCAGTCCTGCAACAATCAAAATAAATCCGTATAAGTTTAACGACACGCTAAACCTAGGAGAAAATTTAACTGCTATAGTGACCCCGGCACGGTTTCCCTCTATCATTCATCTTACGGATATGTGGATATATTTGCTAATAGAACAAACCCAGCGTTTCCTCGGATATCCGCGATGGAGATTCCGCTTGGAGATTCCATCGTTGATATCCTCTAAATGAAGGGGACCCCCTTCTTAAAAGTTGGATAAGTTTGCTAATAGAACAAATCCAGCCTTTCCTCGGATATCCGCGATGGAAATTCCATCATGGATATCCTCTAAAAGAAGGGGACCCTTCTTTCTAAACGTTGGATATGTTTGCTAATAAAACAAATCCAGCTTTTCCTCGGAAATCCGCGATGGAGATTCCGCTTGGAGATTCCATCGTAGATATCCTCTAAATGAAGGGGACCCCCTTTTTTAAAAGTTGGATATGTTTGCTAATAGAACAAATCCAGCCTTTCCTCGGATATCCTCGATGGTGGTTCCGCTTGGATATTCCATCATGGACATCCTCTAAAAGACGGGGACCTTTCTTTCTAAAAGTTGGATATGTTTGCTAATAGAACAAATCCAGCCTTTCCTCGGATATCCGCGCTGGAGATTCCATCATGGATATCCTCTAAAAGAAGGGGACCCTTCTTTCTAAAAGTTGGATATGTTTGCTAATAAAACAAATCCAGCTTTTCCTCGGAAATCCGCGATTAAGATTCCGCTTGGAGATTCCATCGTAGATATCCTCAAAAAGAAGGGGACCCTTCTTTCTAAAGTTGGATATGTTTGCTAATCGCACAAATCCAGTTTTTCCTCGGAAATCCGCGATGGAGATTCCGCTTGGAGATTCCATCGTAGATCTCTTCTAAAAGGGGACCTTTCTTTCTAAAAGTTGGATATTTTTGCTAATAGAACAAATCCAGCTTTTCCTCGGAAATCCGCGATGGAGATTCCGCTTGGAGATTCCATCGTAGATATCCTCTAAATGAAGGGGACCCCCTTTTTAAAAGTCGCTTCCCAGTGCCCTGGTTCGTGCGGGAGCGCCCCTAAAGGCACCCTACGATATGATAGGCCTATGGGGAAGGCCACCTTATCCTGATCTCGCATTATCCGACCCTAGGACGGCTGCGATGTCCCAAGGAACAAAGCCGTTACACCTTAAACAATATAAGCTTTAAAAGACCTTTAAAACTCTACATATTGAATTGTACGAAAAAACCCTTAACCTAGCTTAGTAATTTCGTAACTTGCAAGGTATTAGAGCTACCAAAATGATTAAATCACTTGGAAAACCCTTAGACAACATTAAGTAATAACACATAAGAAAATTAGTGCCGTGTGCAAAAGTCATACGATTTTCGCATCAAACGTCGTCAAAGCATTGTTTTAACTACTTAAATTGATTAAAAACTAATCTATAATCAATAAGTAACACATACCTCGAACATTACCACAGGGGTAATGGCTAGTTAACTCAAAATATCCGAAAAAGCAAAGTAACGCCCACTTTGACAACACACGTGTTTACAACAAGCGGAAGTGACCTAGAAGGCGAGAGCCAATCATTATCGAGATGACATCGCGTCACGTGGTGATGTGATATAAACAATGCGGAGATTCCCAACATTTCCGATGAGCAAATTGCGGATATCCACCCCGAAAAATGATTTTCGAATATATTTCCATAGGTCCTAAACGCCTTACCAGCGCTCTAAATAGGACCCAATGCCCACGAAACGGATAGCCAAGACTACTAAAGTGCTAAGCTAACCTAGGAGGGTATCCTGAGAACAACTATTGCCTGACCAAGCCAGCACGGCTCTCGGATATGATATCCTAATTGTGCTTAACTGTACTAGGTACTGGAAAGAACAAAAAGGCAGGGCCAAACGCAGAGCACAGTCGCCCCCAGTGACGGGAACACTCGCCTACGCGTGTACCCCCAGAGCCTGTGCCTTGTAACCCTAGTTAAACCCGCCTAGAGGCCAACAGCCAAGCAGGAAAAACATCGCCAAGGTCTCCCTGAGCTGGCGGCCTGTACCAGTAAAATACAGACCCCACCCGGAAGGTGCCATGACGTGGGTGAGGAGGGACTGATGTTAAGGTAAATAAAAACCAAGTTAAACCAATCTTACCACGGTGGCTGAGCGGTTCAGATATTCCCAACTTTTGCAGACGGGACTGCCAACTCGACGTAGTAAAACACGGTAAAACAACACCAGCCTGCGCCAAATACAGTATCCACTATGATCACTATCATAAACTTTATCCAATTAATCATAAATTATCCTTCAATACACAAGGTAACCTCAGAAATAGTTAAATAAACTTCAGAAATTCATAACACGTTGCATTTGGTATGGCGCGCAGAATATATAGGAATCAACATCCGGTCACGTGATCACACGTGATCAATAGATGGGAATCTCCGTAAACAATGAATAGGAATATCCATAGTTGGAGATGATGGAAATGCCTAAAATTTTCATTTTAGGGACGGAAATTAGTGAATTACCGTACTTTGGCGCGTATGAATAACCCTTTAGGGTATTGCAACCAAGATGTGGATTTTGAGGAGTAGATTGTTCATTCAGCTTTGAAGGTAAAATAGTTGTTTTCGTATATCAAATCCAAACATTCATAGTTAAGCGGACTGAGACAATTTTCATGTACTTAAAATAACTATTTATATCAGGTCCTATTTAAACAATAACCAGCTTTTAAACTAAATTTCACAACTGTCGCTGTTCAGGATATTTACACAGGAAATTCTTAGCTTTTGAAAGACTTTTACTTAGACTCTATTCATTTCAATTCATTTCATGTCAAAATATGTAAATTATATTTGGTCTAAAAACCAATGAGTTCAAACGACGACAATGCACTTCAAATTCAACCATGATTTTGACATCCTATTTTGTTATTCGACACCCTTTGTCTACACCTCAACTACAATATACATTTCTTAACCCCACTGTTAATAGTCAAACGAGAACAATGAAGAATATCATACAAAGCTATTCGTTCATAAAAGACATATTTTTTAACAGAAATGCCACCGCAATTCTTCGTTTATTGCAAAGAGTGCAGTTATGTGGGTCAAGTACATGTTATAATGCAATAAAGCAGAAATGGTGCATATAGAATGTTATAAAAAACACCAAAAATCAGTGGGTCGCATTACTTAAATGTCATGTTTCAGAAATATCGTAAAGATGTATAAACTGTAGAGTCTAATATTGAAATAAACTTGAGATTCGGCGTGTTAAGTTACAAACACTTGTACCATACACATTTTAAACTTTTTGTGTTTCACTCAAAAACTATCTAAAAATCATATCATATCTAGAAGGGTCCAATTTTTTAGACGAATACATACTCATTTGATTATCACTCTTTAGTATTTTGGAAAGAGAAGACAGAAGTCGAGACCTTATTATATATTGTTTTTCGTTTTCTTTATTACATAGAATTGTCGCTTTTTTACATTTATATCACATAAACGTTTATTGAAATTACATCATATGATGCATCGACCTCGATTAAATCTGACATAGCAGCAAATCAATCAATATAATCAAACCATTCCTTTGAAATAAATATTCGCGTATAAAATCACACTAGAACCCTCGACCATGCAATGATATACTCATACATCGATACACCCTGATCCTGTCACCAGTTGTGATGAATTATTAATGAAAGTAGTCTAGATCGTTTTATCAATGGCAATAAATGCAATGGTTGGGTGACGCGGCTATAAAACGGTTTAATGTATACCTGTATGTGAATGTACATGTACATGTATAGACGTCTATGCAAGATTGTCTGAAATTGTGTTCTCACAACTGTTAACACTAGATCGTACTGGCAGGAAACGGATATTTGTAAAACGTATTATTGTAAAGTTGAAAATGGTATGAAATCTCAAAATAGATTGCTTAAGCATAGAGACTATTCATTAATTGTTCGCATTTGTTCCGATTCGAATGTTAATAGTGTATCGACGTTGTAACTAGGTCCTAACAGCATCAGCGGAAATATATTTTGTGTTTGGGTTCAGAATAAATACCACGTTTTAGACGCGACATACGTTTGACTGAAGTGCCAAAAATAGAACAAATCAGTCCGGGAATTGAAACCAACTAGGGGCTAGATAAATGACTGCAGTTCGATAAGTATTTCCTTTTGAAATCACGATAGAATTCTACCGTAATTTGGTGACGTTTAATTATTATCGTGTGTCATATAAATAAACGGTGCTTGTTTTGCATTATAAGAAACATGAATCTCGCGTTACAAAATTGAAATAAACGTTATCTCCTTTTGTTGACAGTGTCGATATGATTGAATATCATATCTTCAATTCATGGATATGATTGCTGAAATTATTTTTTCTATAGAATTTCATAACACTTATCATATCAGGTTAGATTTTTTTCAGATGCCATAGGATACACTAGTTCAGTTATCACCTGTTGCAATTATTGTGACTGATTTTGTTTATCCGACCATAGAAGTCTATGATTGAACAGTGACGCTTAATATAGAGCACTGTTTTTACCTGCCTGTGAATAGAAGATGTTTCAGGAACACACATGCTATTTCAACATTAATTTATTGATCAGGTGATGTGCCGATTGATTTTTCAATCTTCTGACAATGAAGAGCAAATATTGCTAGAAATCTTAGGTTGTTTACTTGTTTTGAAACCTATGTAACTTTTCTTAGGTGCTTGTGATTTTGAAGCAGTATAATTAAACTACAATACCGTTAATTTCAATTTATGGCGACCAACATCGTTTTTAGCGACGGGTTAAGCCACATCGTTGCACCGACAAAGATTGCACTGAGAAGATCGTCATATGCAATTGATTATATTAAAATATTGATACAATGTACATGTTCATATTTTTTCTAACATTGATAATAGATGAGTGTCGAAGATGGCTTCGACTTATTTATACAATAAGATAAAACAAATACATACCTGTTTTTTTTTTCGTTACATATCCATAAACCCCATTTATAGACACCTATATATAATCCTTTTCTAGTCTTTTACAAACAACAACACCTCAGTAAGGCCGTTTATCTATAGACGTTGCAAGTCATAGCAGTAGTTAATATACACTGCACGCATATTTAAAGTAGGTTGTATCCTTGAAATTCAATATGACCGGTGGTGTTGTTAAGAAAAGCAATATAGATTTGACTGAAACACCCCGGCTTAAGTAAATGTGCATTAAACCAACATATCATTTATATGTGAATGAGATGCGAATATCCTATATGAGTCTAAGTCATGTGTAAAAAGGCCTATAATATCGCACTGAAAATATGCGAGGGTGTTTTGTGGGAAAGCTATAAAATGATATCTTCCGTGAATTGTAGTTGTTTTTATTCTGCAGGAGTAGTAATTATCAATGGTTCATATGTCGTTTGCACCCACATAACACTGTTCATGATTCATGTCTTTATCTCGAATATTCCTTATAAATTAAAAGCATGTTCGACACATTACCACTTAGAATTGCATCCAATAAATGTAATTTTGTAGCTTAAAGATTACTGTCTAAAGTCACATTTCCATATATTTCACACGATTAATATATGTTCATTGTCTTAAAAAAACTTCATAGTTTCTTAAATTCTCGCTATATCTCGTACCAGTCTTTTCCTATCACTGAATTGTATTTTAATCGGATCACTTCACATATATATTTTCTTGAACTTTCAGCACATGCACTTCTATATTTGCGCGACATTTCGAGTCCATATAACACAGACGCAGTAGAATGAAAGAGCTACAGTTATGTCTAGTCAGTGATCAATATTAATGAAACGGGGTTCATTGCATGCTGTAAGTGGGACTATGTTGCATTTAATACATGTAGTTATAGGATGTAATAAACTGCATACTGATATTGATTGCGTTGGTAATGCCTTTGATTTCTTTTTTTTAATATTATTATAAAGGCGCGTTTGCGCAAAACAGGCAAATAATTGCGCGGAACCGGACTGTTATGGATTATACACCAAAGCCACTTGAATTAATTGCTTTAAATGTATATTGAGTTACGAATAATAATTTTCAAGTGAGATTGTTATAGAATACATAACAACCCGGTTATCAACAATTTTTGTCTGTTTTGTGTGAACGCGCCTTTAGGTTTTGTCAAAACTGTTATCCTTCCTAAACTTAGCCAAGGGCGGATTCAGAAAAAAAATAATCGACCAAGAACAGCATAGCTAACCGAATGAGAATTGGGGTGCCAATTTGTTTTTGTAAGATAAATAAGGCCGAACGAGTGCGCGCCTTTTCTTATGAAAATCCGCGCCACCATGCAGTAAAATGTTCGAGTGATATTTATGGTTTAATATTTAGTCATGGCCCAAACTACATTTGCATTATTTACAGTAAAAAGCTTTTAAATAAAGCTAGGGGCTTTATGATTTTATATTTGATGTTTTTCACAATCATATCGAATAACTTTGTTTCATGTTCATCTAATCTGAAAACACAATTTTATACAATATATATACTGATGAATTGTTTGTGTGAAACAATAAAACACACCACATTTCAGGCGCGGATCCAGAAATTATTGAGCCTGGGGGCGCAACTATATAAATTATCAGGCTGAACCGGGGGGCGCACATTTATTTTTTTGTCTTACATATAACAGCGAACAGGGGGGCGTGCGCCGGGTGATTTGTATGGTAATTCCGCGCCTGCATTTGTTGCAATTAAAGTTATATGAAAACATATTACAACTAAACCATCAAAGGTATGGCTTTTTAGATTTTTCCAACAGTAACGACACTAAAATAGTCCACCTCTTGCAAGGAACCCCATACACTTGTGTCTGCAGCGATCGCGATTGGTTAATAGTTTTTATGACTGCATTTCTTCTGCGATATCACGTCGAACCTGTTAGACATACGATCACGCGTCTATTTATTTAGCAAACATATGTTCTCATAAATCATTACTTGTCATAAAGTCTTTTGCATGTATAGTTGTGTTTGGTGCAAGTGTCATTTACAATGTCGGTTTTACGTGCCTCCGTGTGGGTAGCAAGTTTAAGTAAATTATTGTAAGGGATATAAGGTCAAAAGGTCTCCGGACAAAATGTTTCAAATTTGGGCAACATATAACATAAAGCCCCCCGTCCAAAAAAGTCCGGGACTTTATTTCCGGAGACTTTTTGCCCGGGATTAATTGTATACAAGGGTCTGTTCACAAATATGTTTTAATGTATTGTTTTTCGCACGATCTACATTCTTTATGAATGTTATGGGTCCGCGCAATTTACACTTACAAAAGGTGATTGAACACCCGATTATCTTTATTTGAAATTGGTAGACCTCTAAAGTCATATTAACAACGTCATAAGGACTAACTTTATAACACGTCGTTGCAGCATCTGATTAACGACGTTGTCCGGACGTATAAGTATATCTTGTCATTTAAATACGTCATGAAAACGTCATTTAAAGGCAATGCTCGGACGTCTCTTTTTCCGACATTGTGGCGACGTCACATTTGCGACGTAGCCGTCTGGAAGTATATAAATTGCTTAAGACGTTCTTATGATGTTGTTGGTCTAGTTAGTACTATAACATTGCAAGTTATGCTTAAATATTGTGTTTTTTTTAACGCTGGAATCAATTGGCCGGTCACATATCAATTTGTGGTTCTTCGTAATCATAATGTTGTTTAAGGTTGATTTTCCTAAGATCTTCAATCTCTGTCGGGGTGGGGGATGCGAGGAAAAATGTTGAGCGCATTTCATTCCCATTTTTAGTAAGATAAGTGTTTCAATACATAAGAATGTATGAAACAGACAACATATTGTGCACACTTGTACGTCAGGGAACCAATCAGGTAAAATACATTTTAAATGTAGCAAAATGATATCGACACAGACACATGATACAATTCCGTGATATCTTCGGCCTTGATAATAATCATTGTTGAACATCTTCAAAGTTGCTATTTATTTTCATAATTAAAGTTAAAATTGTTATAATCATTATGAATAGTCGTGGATTAAAATCAAACAACCAATATCAGTTATACACAGTACTCCTTTTTTACTAAACGGATATTAATTTTGCAAACATGCAAACGATTAAACCAAGAGCAAACTATTTCTGTTGTCTTATTTCATACTTTTCTTTTTAGCAGATCTTTACGAACCATCTATATTCATCGACAAATGTCTAAAAATGACGATTGATTATAAAGTTTCTATTGTTACCAATGATCCTTGTTGGACCAAGTTTGGTCTTTCCATTTTGTACGTCATGTTTAATAATAGATATGTTTATGTCGAGTATACATGAATGGGTAATTCAAAGTCTGATCGGGCAATTACACCAAGTTATTGACCCTTTTATGCACTTATTTTCTTAATCCATAAACGCTCTACAATAAAAGGTTTTTCAGTTGTTCGAGATTTCTTATCTCAAATATTTAAGAATATATATCTGCTTCTATTAGAATTTTGTTCTTATGATTAAGCGCATGTATATTGTTACATAGCATAATTTAGATATGAAGTGAAAAAAAATCAAACTTGGATATCTGAAAGCAGCTTCATGAGTAAATAAAAGCTACTATAGTTCCATTTTTCAGGTTAGAACATAGCTCGTTTGCTGCAAATTTAGAGAATTTAATTCTGGGGTGCATAATGACGACCCTGGAACCCAAGTCAATATCCCTCTTAAGCCAATTAATTTTGAAAGAACCTGACAGAAATGGTCAAATTCTTTCGGGAAAAGTGTCAAACATTGGTCCAAAAATCAAACATATGTCAAAGGAAAAAGAGAGAACAGGGTAATCAATGCACAACAATCAAGAAAAAAATCCTGAAAAATCTTTTTTTTTTAATTTTTGATATGCCTATAATTAAATTAATTAAGTACGAAAATTGGCAAGCCCGCGTTTTAGAAGATGTATATGCTGCAGAAAAATTGGGAAAATTGCCAAAACAATAAAGGAAATAATAAGGTTCAAACACGTTCTCAGGACAATACGTTGACTTTATACATGTATTCATTTATTTGTTAACTTTTAAAGGGTCCACAACTCCACGTTTGAATAACATATGCCGCCGATTTTATGACATTTTGTGTTTGGGTTTAGTAGGATCCAGACGTAATGTATATAATGCTTTCTATTGTCCCTCTATTATATTATCTATTATAAATAGTTGGCTCTGGATTTCCTAACATGAAATAAATAAATCATTGAATTAGTGTATGTATGGATTATATCAATAGGATTTACCCCACATACGCAGTATAGGTCTTGACTCATAAGTAATCGCATATGAAGCCAAACATTAATTTTGTTAATTATAATCAAGACGAATTGTGTGTTTTACAGTTTTATATATTTAATATGTAAATTAAAGCCATACATGGAAATTTAAGATAAGCTCGAAATGTATGACACTTTGTAACTTTAAAGGGTTTATTTAAACTACAGACGCAAAAACCTTAATTTCTTAAATAAATTATTCTATATAATGGCAACGAAAAGGATATCAAAAGAATTACAGGATTTAGGGCGAGTAAGTTGATATTATTTTATAACATTTCATTCAATGAATTTTTTAGAATGTATTTTCAAAATTACGCGATCAACTTGAGAAAATCATTGCAGTATCATTAAAAGAGGGATATATAGCGGGTGCATCAGGGTCTTGACTCCCACGAAGCCTTTTAGAGTTTAAAATCGTGTTTTTTTTGTGTATGAGTTATAAGTGGTTATTAAAAACGGGAAAACACTCGTTGCGTTTTATAAAACGTGATGCCTTTTTGAGTAAAATAATGGAATTCGTCGAAAAAGTGGTTGGTTGAAGAAAACAAAATAGGCTTCCAGTGGGGTCATGCCCTAAATGTTGAAAAAATGCATGGTGCTCGACAGCCTAACATACCCCGATTACACAAAACCTCATCATCAGCTCATGCTGACCTAAAACCAACTCATATGAGCTCAACATGAGATCATAATGATGTTCTGTACAACCTGGGTACAACTACATTATAGACAATGGTTTATACATAAAAATCACATGTACGTGGAAGACGTCCTATTTTTTAAGGACTTCCACAACTAAGAATCCATCCTCAAACTTACAAACAATTCAACATTTTATATGGACAGCTATTCTCGGTTGTACTCTTAATGTCAATCGGTACACAAGTTTATATTTTTTCATGAATTGCAAACTGTCATATTTATATAAACAAGCAAATAAATCAAAATGTTCACATGTTGCAGGATCCCCCAGCGCAATGCTCAGCCGGCCCCATAGACGAAAAAGACTTATTCAAATGGCAAGCCACAATCATGGGCCCCGGTGACAGCCCCTACCAAGGCGGGGTCTTTTTCCTCACCATCCAGTTTCCACCCGATTACCCCTTTAAACCACCCAAAGTCACGTTCGTCACGAGAATCTATCACCCGAACATCAACTCGAACGGATCGATTTGTTTGGATATATTGAGAAGCCAATGGTCGCCGGCGTTGACTGTGTCTAAAGTGCTGTTATCGATTTGTTCAATGTTAACAGATCCAAATCCTGATGATCCGTTGGTTCCGGAAATAGCTAGAATCTATAAAACGGACCGCGCGAAATACGCAGACACGGCGAAAGAATGGACCAAGAAATATGCTATGTAATGGTGTTTTTATAGTGTGATGGAACTGTTAGTGATATTGCACAAATATGAGGGGATAATATCTCATTTTCTGTACGATCTGCAAACGTGATCGAAATTGTTGGAAGTAGATTTAATGTAATTTCTTCGAAAACTACTTATTACAAATATTTTAGTTTTAAGCCGCGTTCCAACAGATAAACTAGATATAACTGAAGGGAAAAAATGCTATGTAGCGATCCAAATGTAACTTTCGATCAGCTATATGTTTTTTTTTTTTTTTGTAGGCGCGCTTTTGTGTTTGTGTGAACGCGGCTTAAGGCATTTGCACCCTTAAAGTGACACGTTTTTTTTTCACTGCGTCCACCATTTTAACAGTTGTAATTTGATTTATTTGATAAACGTTGATTTGAATAAAGAAGCGCTGATAAGAATGGAGAAGACATCAACATAATTGTTACTGTTTCCAAAATATATATATTTTTAGTTTGCATACAAAAGATATATGGTATTAGGGCATTGGGATGGGGATTAAGAATCATGGTCTGAATAACTTAAATTTACAATAAATGGTCAATAATTAGTACCTTTAGATATTAACTCGATTTGATAAGCAGTTGATGATATATATTCAACATAAAAAAAGGTACCCGAACTTGTGATAGATAAGTTAAGTTATTCACCAAATTGTATATCGATATTATATTTATATGCTATTTTGATCATTCAAGTAGTTTTTATCCAAATTTCGTTTTTTTTGTAATGTCCGTTATACAATATATGCATCGTTTATTGAAAGTCATTTGAGGAGAAAAAAAGAGAAATGCGCGCAGTACGTAGTTGTCATGGTGTTGTCCTGCCTTATACAACAATCATATGCTTTAATACATCATGATTTTGAACCTGTGAATGACTAGATAGAAGATTCAAGGAAATCTTTGCAGATTTTTTTATTTCGTTATAGTCTTATATCTTCGAAAATAATTGCAATAACTTACAATACTCTTTTTTTTAATAAATAGTTTTAGCTGTTTTTTGAATAAGGAAACGTTCAGCATGAGCAATTCATATCTTTCAATTCTTGTCTATTGCCAACTAAATTAAGTTACACAGACTACCATCATGGCAACAGTGGAACCTAAGTCAACATCCTTTTAAGTGCGTGGCCAGACGGGGAGCGTCGTAGAGCGTCAGCGGTATTGGTCATATTTGTTCTTTGTGGGACTTTGTGGGCCGATTTTTCAATGACGCTCCAAACTAGGTGGCCACACGGCAAGCGTCGTGCACAAGATCATTATGTGTTTGACATCTTATGACAATTTGAGAAAAGTTTAAAATAGAGTGAAAGAATGCACTCGTGTCGCGATAAATAAGTGATTAGAGGCTTTGATTTGCTGTAAGTTTCCTAACAAATACTCCACACTCTTCGTAGGTCTATTAAAGTATGTACCTAAGACCTTTGAAATGCCCTAACTTTATTTATTAAATATGATTTTGAAGTCAAAGTAACACTCGTTGACGCTCCCCGTCTGGCCACCCCAAAACGCTCGACAATCCCCGTCTGGTCACGCCCTATGTCAATTGATTTTGACAAAACATTGCAGACATGGTCATTGTTTTCAGAAAAAAAGTGTCAAATATGCATAAAAATCAAGACCAATCCTGAACAATCATTTTTTTATCACATTCTTAAAATTATAGGATAAAACAAAACAAAGTAAATAAGTCAAGGATTTAAAAGATGTGTATGCTGCAGAAAAGATTAATAAATATGCCAAGAAAATAACCGAGATATAAAAGGTTAAAGTCGTTCAAAAATCAGTACCTTGAATAGAGTTATTTAGCTATCAAATAAGTTTTTTTTTTCAATTTATTTCAAATGTAACTGTACTATTTAGACCATAACCAAGCGGGATAATCAGGTAAAAACATGTTGCAAAACGCACCAATTCAAGAACGCCTTTGACCTGTAATATTTCGCTTAATTACTTTACAATTGCCGATTTATAAGCAAATACTTGCATTTTGAATATTCATATTTTGTTATCTAAAAAACAGCTTAAATCATCTTTTTTAGCTTTGACACATAACATGCTGCTAAAACTTAAAAATAGGTTTTTGTATACTGAATGTACGATTATGCGAAAACGAAAGTGATAATCAAGTTGAATCTTTCACCAAAAGATGAGTCATGTCGCCGTTATTTAGAGTATTTCCTGTTTAAAATCGAAACGCCAACAATTTGTTATGGCAACCCAAGTGTATCCTGTTATGAAATAACGCTTGATGAATTGTTAAAACAAAACGAAAGCTGTTAGAAGGCTATTAATAGTCCATAACAATTATTTCATAATATGATATGGCGATTGTAATACAATGAATAAAGAGTAAGGCCGTGTTCACGCAAACGAAAAAGCTCGGAAAATAGCACGAAAGTCGATATTTTCGAAAGCCACATTTGTATAAAACATAGCAGTTAAATCCCCTCTGTTTACGCAAAAATGTAGGATATTTTTTTGCGTGAACACGCCTTAACCCGCGAGACATATTTTTAAAAAGTGGTAAATTCGCATGAAAACAACATTATAGTTATAAACGACATAATGGCTTTTGAACATCAGTATTTTGCGAAAGTTGTTGCCTTTTTTTCGAGCTAGCTGGGCTGGCTCCTTTTCTAGACAATTGCAAGCCTGTTTAATTCATTTTGAAATAATTTTTGCAGTATTTTTTTTGTAAAAAAAAAGAGTCATTATAAAAAGTGTGTTTCTCAAACTGTACAAATATCTAAGCAAGACAATTTTCTTATAAAATTCCAATCCGGATTTCGGTGGGAAACACCTTTTTGGAGAAACAGCTCGTGGGGTGATCTTCATAGATGCATCCCGCATCCATCACTTGACATTTTCTTTACAAATATGATGAAGCTTATGTGGTCACGTAGCTATTGACCCAGTTGCCTTAAATGAAACTGTACTTTATAGGCTATAACCAGATGTAATATTATCATAAAATAAAGCATAAAATCGTTAATTTTTGCGCATTCATAAACCGTTCCGATTGATAGATTGATTAAAATATTAACATAAAATAGAAAAAAAATCATAACTAGGATTAAATAATTTGGATATGGCTGCTATCAGACGGATACAAAAGGAATTGAATGACTTAGCCCGTGTAAGTACACCGAAACGCGTATTTTAATATATTTTCAAATTTTGCTTTATGCTTTGCTGTATGTTTAAGACTGTCCTTAAGAAAAAAGGTTGGCGGTTGTTCTTAAATCATATTAATATTAATTCATAATTAATTAAGGCGGAGCATGCTATGATTATATTACATGAATATGTTTTTTTTTTCAAATAGAATGATATATTAATTCAAAAAGAAAAATCTGCTTATGGTTAATTTATTAATCAATTTTAGCCAGCCAAAAAATATAATATTTTTACGTCACCTTTCATGTTACATCCTTTACTGTATCTACATGTATATGCATACGCCATCTACGTTTTTTATGTCAGCAACCAAATATTTTTGTAGAAGGGATAATACGTTTTTGAGTCATGATCAGTTTTTGGGTCACTAGCTTTTTAAACAAAACATAAAATATATTTCTTTTGCGTAACAAATGAAACCATGAACATACTTAAATATTTAATTTTTGTTTGTGTAAAAAATATATTAAATGCTATATCTATGACAAATAGTGAGTGACCAAAAAGCTGGTTGTGTTGACTCATTTACTGATAAGCACGTCTACAAATATTTCTCCTTTCATAGAATGCCGCAGCAGAATACTCTGCAGGACCCTGTGGGGACAATCTGTTTGAATGGGATGCCTATATCAAGGGACCGCCGGGAACTCCATACGAGGGTGGTTCATTTTTGGTCAAAATCAAAATACCGAAAGAGTATCCATTCAAGTATCCACAAATGAGGATGGTAACGAAAATATATCATCCCAACGTCAATCCGACGACCGGTAGGTTTTGCAAGTATTGTTTCATAACTGGTGATAACTGGAGACCAAGCAAAATGATTTTTACTTTGTTGCTAGGGATCCTTGCATTGCTGAAAGATCCAAAACTCGATTGTACTTCGCATGGAGAGGCTATGATGATCTACAAAACGGATCGCAATCGCTTTAACGATAACGCTCAGGATTGGACTATTAAATATGCCATGAACTAGACATGAAGTAATTTGAGACGCATCACTTAGTAACTGAAATTCTTACACTTCGATAAAACAATAGGAATGCTTGCCTTAACCTAGTGACGCTATTGCATTCCTGATTCTTTTTTTTTCCAAATTATAGACTGATATGAGTCAATTACATATATAATAGATTCTATTTTATTATCAAAATATTGGGCTGATATCGAACCCTTACCTATGGAACCGATGATCTTAGGGTGTGTTTCCACGGCGGAAAAGGCCAGTGGGTTGTTCTCGATTATTTCACTATTTTCATTATAAGATTTTTCACAACCTCCGGAAAAGCTAGCTGTGTTCTATGGAAAAAGTGGTTCCACGGCGGTTTCTCATCCGAATCATAGATGTTTGCCATTTAAGGAAATTAATTAACGTTTTTCGTCTTTTAAATGTAAAAATGCTTGTACGATCAGAAAAAAGGTTTGTGAAAAACCGTCTCGGAAACACAAAAAGTGTTTTGCTTTTGTTGAAGAACCGCCGTGGAAACACACCCTAAAAGTGTAATTTGTCATACTCATGTATTTTGCGGAAGTTCCGTTTTGTGAACCATTGGTAGTTTACTTTAATTTGTCATTGCCTGTTTTTGTTGTGTTTCATACTGAAAATGAAGATTAATATGCTAGCATCAAAGCTTAAACCTGATTAACGAACGTAAAAAGTATAAGAACGAATCGGAACCTAATATTTTGAACATATATATGACCGTAATTGTCATAATGCTATCCTGATGTATATTAACCAATTTTAGTAAATTTACTAGAAGATGTTTGTTAAGGGATAATTCATTTCCCGCTCTAGATTCTGCGGATATGTTTTGCATGTAAATCAAAGAGCGCCGAGTATGACAAATTACACTTTAAGATCCCGGTTTAGGAACGTTTGCGCATAGGAAATGAACACCAATCCTATTAAAATGCTCTTCATATTTGTTTGATTTAATTTAAGTTTCAACTGTTAACATTGACAAGCTGTGAATTTCGGGATCGTATCATGGGATCGTGATTGTGTCCACTACAGTTTATACTATTTGTATATGCTCACTCATGATAGACAAAAGAACAAACAATCTCATTATGTGTTTAACTTATTTATTCCTAGATGAGAGTGACATACGGGGTGACATAATGTTTAAAACGGACGTCACCCAGGCCCTTTTAATGCTGATTTTTAGTAAGTCTCCAACCCGTGTTTCAAAACGAGCATAAAAATCTACATACCTCAAATCATCAAGTAATATGCGTTGAAACTGGTAATAAAGTATATAATCCAAAAAAAGGAATAACAACTTTATTCCTAATCATTTTAAACATTATAAATGTAATTTTGATCACTTTTAATCACTTATCAAACATTTTTACTTCAACGTGTGTTTAGTTACAAGTTCCATTGTTCTTATGCATTTGCGTGCTTACGTCACAGTATTTCTACGCAAAACATTGCGTCACAATTGGGCTCGTATTTATGACGCTTACGTTTTTCTATAAATCATTCTTTAATGTGCGATAATTATGTTTATATGAATTTTGAAATGATAGAATGTCGTTTCATAGGTGGTTGTTGAATAATTGCATTTTTATGACGAATATATTTTTAGTTCAAATACAAAAACGGACATAAACAAGAGAAATAAATTATCAAATATATTTCATTTATTTGTATTAAGCGTTTTAATAATACTGGTTGGTCCTAACCAAATTACTGGAACAATTTTTATTTTCGGCCCTTTCGGGGATTTTAAATTAATTAATTATTTTAATAAATTTGACATTCAGATCCAATTATCTAGGAATAAAAACGATACTACAATTCGTGACGAGTGAAATCTGTCAATTCTCCTCGGGAAAGCAACAAAATAGTTTCACTCGAGCTTCGCTCTCGTGAAACTATTTTGTTGCTTCCCCTCGGAGAATTGACAGATTTCATCCGCCACTCATGAGATATTGTCATTATATGACCCATAAGTAGGATTATGCATGGGCGGCATGGTCTGTCCTGTATGATGCTCTTTCAAACATCGATTTCCATGTACAATGCTTAAAATGTTGCCAACACAACGTGTTAATTTCTAATAAGTTTTTCTTGATAAATATCCAAAACGCGAAAAAAACATATCAAAGTAACATTTTGGAAATTTCGAATCCAAAATTGAATGTTTCCCATTAAGTACGAGCTCATTTGGTTGCACGTTTTCGAAAACGGTCGTTGGGTTGATAGGTGGCTGGATGTAAAGATCTTGGGCGGATATCAATAGTAGCGGAAGGGGGGGGGGTGGTGGGATAGGGGGGTTTATGGTTGTAGATAGGTGTTTTTTTCTGTGCTTGGTAGTTATTCAAACAATTTTCGCTTGTTGTGCGAATGAATACTGATTGAATTCTGAACGTGAACATTTTTGAAAATATTTTCGACAGTGAAAAGAATATGCGACAGTTTTGAATCAACTATGTGCTCACTGTGTATCAATAAAAACAATCTTAACAAATCTTGATAAATACTAACAATCATTATACTCACTATTCCAATACCATTTTGATTTGTTATATCTAATCGTTTATTTTGTATGCATGTACATATACACAAGTCAAATAAATTAACGGTCTACATGTGTATTATCACATTATATTATGATAAGATATAAACTATGCTTTGAATTACATTATTGCGTCATTGAAAATATCAGTTTTATCGAGGGATTTACTTATAGTAAATCTGAATGAAATGTCCGCAAGTATACTAGATGTCATACAAACAACTCAATTAATTCTGACACATATCTTAGTGATTGGCCACCGATATATAAAACACAGCGTGGGGCCCCGTAATATGTTTTTTTTTAAACTTAGAAATCCTTTAAAAATTCGTTTTTGTATATATAACTTTCTTATCTATATTCCAAAAGATATTTACATTTACGGAGAAACCCGCGTTTTCCATTAGACATTTGCAACAGTAAAACTTTTCCAAATTGCAAAACCGGGAGCTGAGATATGAGCCCTTAAAGTGTACCAAATGATATGCATTTTACTTTAGTGGTGTAATTTTTATTTTTATATTTGAACTAGAACATGGATAAAAATGCATTTAAGTAGGTTGCAGCTATGAAATTTAGAGTGTAAGACTTACGCTTATGCTTATCAGATAAATACATGCATTAAGCATTCAAACTTTTGGAATAAACTCCTTGTTGAAAAAGATAATGTAATGTTTATCCATATCAAAGTCAAATTATGAACCAAACTATTCCGTTTTATTATGTTGAGACTTTCTCACTAAACCAAGCCCTATTTACAAATGAAAAGGTTCCTTACAATAGTGTTATGGTGCGTTCAGTGGGACTTGGCGTCTGCGTCTGCGGAATTTAAAATGGTATAAAACATAGTAAATCCATCGGTATTTATTCCGCAGGGATTACTATGTTTTATACAATATTGAATTCCGCAGACGCAGACGCCAAGTCCCGCTGAACGCACCATTAAACGTCCTGACATTATGTGCCTATCTATACATTATTAAATAATATGCCAAATAATGTTATTGCTAATAAAACATATTGCATGAGTTGTTTGGTTGAACCCAATAGATACAATTTGAACGACAATATATATCGCTATATATAATTGAAACTATTGACTTATTGATTGACCCACCGTGAAAGGAATTGAGGTTCCTTGACTGCTTGAATGTACATCTACTATTTATATGTGATTAAAAAATGGTTAAATGAAAAATTTGTGTCATTACAGTGCGGCATTGACTGCAACTTTAATTCGAACATTCTGTGAAATGTTGCTCGCTGCAGTGAAAACTAAGTCAAGTAATGTGCTCAGTGAGCAAATCAATATATAAAAGTAATAAACGCATCACCTTGACAGTTTGATGGGTTATTATTTCAATTAAAATTTATTATCGGCTAAAATAGTGTATTGGCATTACGTTAACGTAAAAGCATTAAACCGTATTCAACTTGTGTATTGTATATTATGTTTGTGTTCGTAAATATAGTAAACAGTATTACACTTGTGTATTGTATATTATGTCTGCGTTCGTCTTAAGCAAAAAATGAAAAAGTATATTCATATTTGTTTATTTATAACGATTATGCATGGACTGTGATCTCATATCTTACTCGCTTTAACTTGTCGTATGGTGACACTTCCTTCTCTACACTTTTGACCTACCTATATCTGAGAATACCTGAATTAACATGTCATTGAAACCGAACGATTACTGCTACCTTAGTCATCTTAATGTTCCATTTCTGTATAACAATAATGACAACATGTGTAATTCGGATATTTTTACTCGCACTTACTGCGCTCTATATCAATATCCATGAAGAATATAGGTAGGTACATACAACATCTATACCACTTACTGAAACGCAAAGATAAGTGCGGTCCTATTGTTTCGTTTTATTTTCATATGCAAAACATATTCCTCAAATTACACTAAAGATTCTATGGATGAGTTCATTGGTGTCTATCACGCTTGTGTTAACGCATCTGGCGCTAGATTTTCTTTTCTATTTAGCATTGTATAGATTTTAAAGTACAACCTTAATTTTAAAAAAGGATTCCGCGTTTATCACATGAAAAACATGTTTGATCGCATTGGGGATGATCCAGTCGAATATTAATAATAGCCATGTTGCACGTCGTTTTTTTGCGCTAGAACGACTATTAGAAGCTAAGCAAGGCACCATGCAGAAACCAAATCCACAAATGATAGGCCGTTATTTGTGATGCATGTGGGGTATTAAGTAAATGATAACAGTGCGGAAATCTAGAAAATGTTAACAGCCAAATTGTTATATGATTTAAGTGATTGATTGCCATTTTTAGATTTTTCAGGCTGTAATGTCATTGTTGATCATTCTAATGTGTCCTCTTTTGGCTAAGATGACCTGGATTATCCTGGCACGTTGTCTCCCCAGACATATCACTATGTTCTTTTTCGTGTTGCACAAACGTTTCACAATAGGCGACAGTCCATTTTTGCACGGTAACTCTTTACTCATTACTCGTTCTTTGTTTTTTTTCATAACTACAAACACTGCCGTCAATCTATATCGAGAGGAGGCGTTGCTGTCACCGATTGTCTTCTAATGGGTTATTCATCCTCTCCAACTCTTGAACGACCCTTTGTGAAGTGTTATAATTGTTAATCTGTAGCGATATTCAATATAAGACACAGAGCTACGGTACATGTGACTGTACCAATAGGACGGAATTCCTCTGGTGGTTGATTGGCTGTCCAAATTGTGTCTTCAATATTACAATTGTTGAATTTATCAATATATTATGTGTTCTATGGGCACTACGGGAATAAAGCGACATGCACAAAATTGTGTATAAATGTATGGTATTGTTTAAAAAAATGGTGTTTTTTCTACTATAATTTGTTTGTGTACATCAAAAGACGTAATCAATATCACAACTTATATATGACAAAAAGATGCTTGATCCGAGTTGAATAAAGTTTTATATTGCGGCATTTACAAATTAAATAAACTCTTATTAGTTTACTGCCTGGTCATTAATAAGCGTTTGATATATTTTTACCAACATTATTCAATACGACATTAAAAAGAAAAAAAAACAAATTAATCAATTTATGTGATTGTGTTTCTATGTTTAAAAAATGACTGACACATCCCTTTTTTACATTAGAATGTGCCTCGAGTAAAAAAACCAGGAGCTTATTAATAAGTGTAAAACATTGGGGTTATAGTCTACAAGCTTCTTATTGTGAAATAAATGAATACTGACACGTAATTTATGGTTGAAATTAAATGAAATGAACAAAAACATAATATGAATTATGAACATATTAGAACGAATACATTTTTGTATTTGCCCAGTATCTGATTACTTAAACATATCTTTCCAATGTATCTAAATAAATCAGGGCAAACTACCTATGATTATCAAAGCAATGATAATAATTTCCTGTCCATATTTAGATAATTACGTCTTTTTTTTATTCCGTCGCCAAATATCGCTGTTCTTTTGGGGCTATACACAAGTGTAAAGTGATTACACTGTGTCTTTTCATACAAGGAAGTAAACGGCACAAAGAAGTGGTGAAATATGAGTGAACAAATAATATGGCATAAACTTAAACACTGTGTATAAATCAACTTATAAGATATACTTATATAATTAATATATTTAAATTTCAACATTTGAAGAAACAAATAGTCAAATAGTAATTGATAATGGCTATGAGGAGGATACAGAAAGAGTTGAACGAATTAGCTCGTGTAAGTATCTTCACACTCCTATTTCAAATCATTTTAATAAGTTTATTACTTATCGTGATATCGTGTTAAATGGTTAAATACCGTTTGCGTACCATTATTCAAACCATGAGTGGCACTTAAAACATAGTAATGAAATGAAATAATTAAGTCTCAATTTATATAACACACACATGTTAATACAAAAACATGCATAGTTGAATGCAACGAATAATGAATATTAATTCACGATTAATTGCGCTTGATTGTCCACTATCATAACATAACATACAATCTACATATATGGTATTTCTAGCAATGTTACATAGCTGATAACCAAAATACACACCAGGCTGTGTAAATCAGATTTATCTATTTACAGAATCAAACGGCAGAATATTCTGCAGGTCTCTGCGATGACGACTTGTTTACATGGAACGCCTACATTATGGGACCCCAAGGCACTCCATACGAGGGTGGTTTATTTCGTGTAAAAATTAGATTACCGGAAGACTATCCTTTCAAGAGTCCAAGAGTTGAGCTGCTAACCAAGATATATCACCCCAACGTTAGAAGAGCGGACGGTCAGTTTTGTGATTATTGTTGCATTATTAGCGATTATAAATGGAGACCAGCAAACACCGTCACTACGTTGCTGTTAGCTATATATTCAAAGCTAAAGGATAATCCAAATCCCGATTGTGATATGAACAAAGAAGCAATGAGGCTTTATAACACTGATCGCATTCGCTTCAACGAAATAGCTCGTGAATGGACAATAAAATACGCTATGGACTAGACATTAAGTTTTCGCTACAATTTAACGTTACAGCATCAAAAACATGGGATTGGACTATTTAACAGGCTATGAACTAAAAGATAATCCAGCTGTGTATGAATACTCTGATGACTAATATTGTTGCATACTAATACATTGTGTCGACTAGTTGTTTTCAGGCTAATTGTACTGTTGTATTTATCTATCATAAACCCATGAAAATATATTTAAACATATTTTAATCAAGATTCACTAAATCTGTACATCATGTATATATCGCATATTTTGGTCTGCCGTTAATCCGTTGTATTAGACATCGTTTGATTAATTTGACGATAATTGTATAATATTCTTTGTAAAACGTTGAATGTTTCATATTTCTCCTACTGTCACATTTAAATTCATATTTCATAGTATTAGATATACTATAGAGTACAATTTATATCAAATTTTCAACATATATATCCTATGACAAATAAGACCACCTGACTAAAGGTGTACTGTTTTTATTCAAATAACACTGGCGACTATTTGTTAAAAGTTATATAACCGATTATTTTTTATTTATTTTCAATTTGTTTGTTGTGAAAAATTACACAAATAAT
>LQRL01132278.1:14085-32220 GCA_001703475.1 Hydroides elegans | reverse complement strand
ATTTTGTAGATTAATTGGCGTTATATATGGCATCGCAGTGACAAACATGACATTAATTGGATAGATTATGTTAAAGATAGCCAGTCTGAATTAAAGTCAGCTAAATAATATGTAAGGCAAATCATTCCAAAAACATAAATTGTCATATTTTAAGGAGCCATTTAACTTGTTTATATATATCTATATTATATATATATATTATTGATATGTTGGTTAAAGGTCTTATTTATCATTGTCATGGTAATCAAGCCAGTGGTCATTTTCTTGGTCGTCCGACTCTGATAGCTACTTTTAGTGGCTTATTTCAACCATTAGATGAACGTGAGTACTTAGGTTTTGACATATTTAGATATGTGTTATTAATGAAATATTTTCATGAAGAAAAATGTAGAGATAAAGTAGTTGTTTTGGTAGCACATGGTTTATTGGAGCAGTATATAATATCTTATTTATTGATTGTATACCGTTTAAATCAAGTGACAATTTCGGTAATATAGCAATTCCTTAAATAAATAAATGTTAAATTAATTGTTTTTCGATAACATATTATTGGCACCGCTTAAATGTTATATAACTAAATTTGTTTCAAGCATAAAATGAGAGTAAGACGGCGTGAAATTAGTGACATACATCCTTTATAAATATAAATCAACAATATGTTTACTTAAATTAATCATTCGAAATAATATGTTGCAATTTCAGAAAAAGGAATTTGATGGTAAATAAACATATTAACATTTGTTTGACTAAAAATTATCTTGCACATTTTGTTTTATGTTTTATTTACTTATAATTGACTGAGTTATTATATGTCCAACAATGGAATCGATAAATAGCAACAAAATCGTTTATAAAACTCCGTCATCCTTTATTGAAGATGGCATTGCAAAACTTCTTTTTCTTCTTTTTTTCATATCATACTAATCAACATGTCACCGAACGATCAGATGAAGAATAATGCAACAAATTTGATATGAATATGATTAATCCAGATACGTCTACATCGTTATCTGAAGCCTTTTCAATATTTTGATGTTAAAATATATGAACCTTATAACGATATGAATTCTGTACTCGGGGCAACAATCTAGAGCTGTGAGATATTGTTCTAAGGGTATGGACACTTGGAATCATTTCAAGAAACTTCAAAAACATTATTTTTTACTTTCATTTTGCGAATAAAACGTCAGCATTTATTCAAATCAACTTTATTTTTAACATATATGCATCTGATTATTTTTTATTTTGATATTTAATCATCAAGAAACGATTTACTTTCGAGTCCAATCAAAGTTAAAATGATAAAAAAACCTAAACTTCCGAGAGGTAACGCCGATTTGCATGGCATAATACAATAAAATGAGTATTGCATTTCTTAATTATGAATTTTTTAATGTGTCGTCCACTCTGTATCATTTCACTTTTGATCCATTAAAATTGAAATTTAAATTCAAAATGTTTTAGTTTAGCGGATAAGTGATATATATCAATTCAAAAAAGGTTACTTATGTGTTGGATATTCAACCGTATTATGCAAGGAAAGTGTGCTATACGATTGATGAAAAAAACATTAACAAGCTTTAAACATTGGCCAATTTAAGTATGTGTGTGTATTATCAATGCATCCATAAACTTCAAACAAATACTTCAACGAGGGCATTTCCTTCATATACATGGCTCAACCTATGATATATGCTTTTTAGTGATAAAGGTTTAATACCAATGTCCAAATTGTACATCACAGTGTTTACGTGATATGTGTCGTATATTTGCTTGACCTACTCATGATGGCAACCTCTACTAGTTGGAAAGCATTTATTTAAATTACATTTAGCTCTTGTTCTTTGTTTCAAATCATATGTACGTAAGCATGTAAAATGGTACCGTAACGAATTCTAGGAAGACAAACAATATAGGCAGGCCAAAAATATATGACTTGGCTACATGTACAATTGGATTTCACGCGTTTCAATTTCCTGACTATTTCAGTACTTATTGATATTTCTTATCAAATGGCATACATCTATATCAAACGCATATCATTGTTGTGTGTGTGATACACCTTAATACGCATGTTCTACGTAATCATTAATTGTAGAAAATACTAATGCTCAACAATTACATTTATGATTGCATTTAAAAAATTATACACTGTATGAATAATAAGGAAAACGGGGACATTCTAATACTAATGGAATGGTAAAGACTAATACTTCGAATCGATCAAATAGTTTCTCAAATATAATAATGATGTGCCTCATGCTGTTCGGAATTAATATACCAATCACGTTGTTTTAGCGGGCGCTAATGATATTTGAGGCCCGATGATTTCATTTGAAGCCCGCATTTCATCATTTGAAGCCCGCTACATATCATTTCATTTGAGGCCCGAGCTTGCACAATCATTTTAATATCGATTTACCTTATACGGGCACTCAATGGCATCTCATGGCATGTTGCATTGTTTTACCAATTATGGATTTTTAAATTATAACTGTTATTTAAAAACACCAATTTAACATCATTCCTATGGCCTAGTGTTTAATGTGCGTGACAGCGAAGTTTAATGTTTTGCAACCCAGGTTCGAATCCCATCGATGTCCCTTCTAAATGTTAAATTTGTTTTATGTATTTTGTTACTTATTCTTCAACTTAGAATAGTCACCTTTAATGTAACAGTTAATGTTTATTAAATATTAAATGATAACCAAGTGGAACGCCGTTGCAAATAAAAATTATTGCATTTATGGGGAAAACATATATTTTGAAACAAGCAAGCGGGCCGCATTCATTTGAAACCCAAATTAGCGGGCTAAAATGTAACCTTTGACCCGCTGTTTCCATTTGAAGCCCGCAAACAATTAAAAATTGCCCTATAAAACCGCGTTAATATACCGCAGTGCCTCGCAAATCGATAATAATGATTTATATTAATGTGTATTTGAATAGTTTAATGTATATTTGTTACTGAAAACTGTTTTGTCAAATCAAATGGGTAATTCATCACTGAAATAAATGTATTTTAGGTTTGCAATTATGGTCTCATTTGTACCAAAGAAAAACACTAAAATGACTCTTATTGAGCCAATGTATCAGTAAGTCATTCTATCATATGTGTATATCAGTCATTGCTGAAATAACGACGAAGTGATTAGTGTATGCAATATAGAAAACATCGATTGTAAGAATGGTATATGTTGCTACTTAATTCTATTTTCTAAAAAAAAATATAACGTACAAAATAATATCCTAAGTTGCATTTGAATTTGTCTTTTTCCCTGCAAATGGGAGCGTGGTACTGACCATTGAAGTTATTATTAATGTATCACATTACTTAATCTAGCGATCGCTACAACGTTTTTATATTGCTACGTCAGTGCCTTTTTCCTATGCGAATAATGAATTACAGGGAATTTAGGAATGATTTGATGCTTTGATGTCGTTCATAAATCGTTCTATCTGAATGGAGAAGTCCTCAAAATGCACCTTAAACAAACATGTCTTTCCTGCAAAAATAATATTTAAATGTATAAAAAGGGTGGTTATGTTATCGAATATGATATATTGTGGTAGAGAAGGCACGAATCATGTTAACTATTCCGAGTTTAATCATCTCTACTTTAAAATGTGAAGCATATAAGTATACACTCTTTACGTAAAACGAGAAAATAATGTTTTTACAATTATGAAAAAGTCAAAACTATTTTTCAAAAATGTAGAATTAGATAAGTGTATCGATAAGAATATAAAACAACTTAAAAGAGCTGATGGCATAATAAAGATTTAAAGAGATAAACAACAAATTTTACTTACGGACAAGTACATGTGCAAGTGATAAACTCACTACTGGGTGTCTCTGATGGCCGCCTGAGAAAAATAAAAACATGATCCTTATGCTGTAGGAAAACTTGAAATGCAGGCAGGTTAATTCTTCAATGTGTATAGTGTATCATATGATGTATTTAATGTTCTACGAATGATTAGACAGTCCACAAGAAATAAGACAGACGGGATTAATAACTCTGATAACATCGGATATATTTTTCAATTTTTGATAGGACTACTTGGTAAATATGGTTTATACAATCTTGTACACCAAATTAATACTGTTTAAGTCGTTTAACAATTACGAGGCAACGAGATATGTCGTCAAAAAAGTTGTGTTACTGTATATGTTTGGATATATCATATATTTAAGGTAGTTGGCTGCAAACTTTTTTTTCTCAACCTAATTTCAATTATCACATTTTTAGTAATGAACGGAATCAGCAAAACTCATTTCGTAAAGTGAATTTAATCATGCAATTTATTCGCATCACTAAAATATTTGACAGTTTAGTTAAAAACATTTTTCCCTTGTTTTTGATCATATATATAGATATTTATATATCTAAATATCGAACTATAAACGAAAAGGGAAATTGTATTTGTATCTTGTATTATGCTTATGTTTGATTGATGAATTTCTGAATTAATGAATTTCTTGACAAAATTAATCCCTGATAAACAGCATGTTACATTTAAATCACAAGCTTACATAGAAACAAAATTTATCTGTTGACTAAATCATATGTGTGATTGTGTTTTTGAATTACAAAGTTATATTTATTTCTAATATTTCAAAAAATGTGTGGAAAAGGTGTTAAACATATTTTATTGTGAATTCCACATAATGATAACGCAATGTCGTTAATACGTTGCACCATTTTATTTAGTTTCGAGCAATGGCTATTAAATAAGCAGTCATGTATGTGCCACCTAATCTTGAAAATACAATGGGAAATCGGCGGATTTACTTAGCTGCTGGGTGCCCCTAAAAGGCTAAAGGTCCATGTTTGTTTTAAGTGCTGTTGTGTGTGTGTATGGTGTTTGTTATAATTTTCACGATGTTGCTTCATTTCAAACGATTATTTGAATAAGATTGTTCTATTATTGAATTGTTTTCTTGATATATACTTTTATTAAAATTGAACACGCACAAATGTATAGGAAAAATATAACAATATATTAATTTCCTACACATTAATTTCTATTCAGTATACATGCACATTGTCTTATACGTTTAGAATCATTTACATGGTTGTTGAATAATTCAAAAGAAGTTTTTTTTAAATAATATTATCAGTTATATGAATTGAATTTGAGGCACGTATCAATATTTTAATTATGACATTGATCGTCAGACTACAATCAGTGTATATACAACTTTAAGCATATACAACTTAAAACAGGTTCTATGGCAAAAGCCGTCCCCCAAGGTGAACGCGAATCCCCTCGCATTTAATCATGCAATTTTTTTTCAAAATCAAACGTATTTTTCAATTCTCTTTAAATCGAATACTTAAAAAACGTAACTATGACGCAGAATTTAAAGGTCACGACGTTCTTCACGTGAATATGACGTCGCATCGATAACAAACTAAGATGACGAGTCATCGTCTTAAGACAAAATTTTACAAATACATATCAATGACGTCCAAATTACGTTGAACGTTTGACGTAGCCTGTGCGACGTCGCAATATGACGTTGTCATGACGTCGTTTATAGGCGTGACTTAAGTCGACGATTCGAGGACAACGCTAGGGGGGATTTTCGCCGGGGGGGATGAGCTTTTAACCCTTTAAACATAAAAACATGAAATGTGGCGTCGAAAGCAAACGCAAATATTACGATTTAACATGAAGATTTACATGCTTGATATTCCATTCTTAAATTCCGTATCTATTTTTGTGAGTGATGTAATCATTGAATCACACGATTAACATTGAAGGTTTCGAAATGTTGAATCCGCCTGTGTACCCATTTCGATTTGTTCATGTTATTTTCGATCATTTATCGTATCGCATTATTTAACATTTTTATCATATTAATTCAACATTTACTATATCGCATTTATATTACATTATTTATGTGATATTTAAATAGTCAAACAGAATAACTATCCCATAACGAAACGTTTTACACAAAATGCACATCATTTATTTAATTAAATTTATAATTTTACTCCATATACTCCATCTAGATATAGTTTGCATCAGTTAAGCATTGACTGTCTTACAAAATTAGTAGACATAAGATAGATGCAACTTCCTTTGATTAATCAACGTTGTAAAATGCTACCCTCGGCAAGTAATTAATCGCATGAATAAACAATGTATGTGTGTTATACGACAGTCTCTCGTTGCTGGTCAGTTAACTCATCTCGTGGCATTTTGGCAGAAACGGTTTTATGACATGTGTACAAGGCGACAAAGGATTAAGCGGTCTACAATCACAGTTTGGTACTGCGTTTTATAGGGACATCCTGTGTTTGTGGTGTTTAAGATAAATGAATGATCTAGATTTGTTTTATTCTCTTTTTTTATATAAAAAATCTTGTTTTGAAGAATGGATTTGGATTATTGGCGTGTAAACACCATACAATCAACGCACATGCACGCTCAGCTATTTGAGCCTGGACCTTTAGTCTACACACACAATGTGAAAAGCTGTTTAGCTGACTGCTGCATTATTCCCATTATTGCAAATAAGGGTGTATTGGCCAATTGTAAGTATATTAATCTATATGTTGTGTGCATGTGTTGTTTAGCCAATTATTTATAAAAACATTTAAAAGTAAGGCCATTTGGTCAACCCATCAAATTATATGTGTTACTTACATATATGAACTAAAAGGAGTTTCAGTTGTGACAACTGAGTCTGGCTCTATTTGAGGGTCTTGTTGAGGCTCTGGTTGAGGTCCTGGTCCTGATGGCTGCGCTGGCTGGTTAAAATATTCTGGGAAAAAGTAGTTTAAAAACCTGATAAAATAAAATTAAATTATGTCATTCATGTCATTGTCATTCTGATACGGCAATTCATAAATTTATAGTTCATATTATATAGATGTATACATGCATCTTATCAACTCTCTGACAAGGATTTGTTTTCCTTTTTTTAAAGTAGTTTTCATTCTATTTCAACGTCATATTTGCAGCAATCAAATATTATTTTTTAAGAATGTTAGTAATTGGAAATCTGCCATAAAAAGTCACAAAATGCCTAACATAATTTACTTGCCTCTTGTTGATGTTTTTCTCTTGCATGGTGTTTTCAGACACTGCTTCCCTGACAGCGAAAGTCACAGAAAAAGCAACAACAATAGTTACTAAGCTATAGTTCATCTTTATGATTATTTTATTCTCTGTTTTGAGAATGAGTTTTCAACAAATGTGTATCTAAATAATCAGTTATTCAAACAGAATTAAAAAGGGGTTGTCCGTTGCGCCTTTTATAAAACTATGAATGGAGGCTTCAGATGTATGTAGGTGGGTCATTTGTTTGAACACTTGTCAGTGATATTTAATCAGTTGGATTCATCTATTGGATTTATTGAGTTGATAAGTTATGGGAAAACTCGGGTTTTATTATTGTCCCCAAGATAATTTCGTGGAAGCAGCGTGGGTGGGGGTATGGAAATGGATCACAAATTTTTACATTGAGATTATTTCACCTCCATTGCTTATTTGTCCCTATAGAATAGTGATATTCAGGTTGCAATTAGCCTCTTAAAAACCTGATATATGTTATGATTTAAATGTTCATGCTTCCCAGTTTCTCAGAATAATCTAAAATATTCTTAAGGTTTTGTGATGATTAAAAAAAAACATAGGGATGGGTATTTATTCTCAGCATGATAAGTACTTATTTCTCTTTTTGCTCATTTTTGGTGAGACTATAATTCAATAGAGCATATATTTGTTGGCATCAGTAACTTCATGTTGTTAGAAAAAAAGTATGTAAATGAATACGACCAATTTCTCAATCATTAATAACAATGAGCCAAGATATAAACAATTAATTTATTATTTGATGTCGCCTTCTATACCAATTGTCAGATTTATAAGCTAAAGTAAAATGTACACGAATATTTAAAACAAACAGTAATATACGCAAAAGCCAATTGCTTACTTTTTGTAGCAAATATCGTAGTAGTTAAACACATAGTTTTTTTACACATATTGCGAAAACGTATTGCAACGTTTTCATTAATTGTGTAATCATTCGATAAGCAAAGCGGGGGAAGTGTGTCGTCTGTTATTTGATCATAATAGATTTTGAGGTCGAAATCTAGTTTTATTAAAACAGATGCTTCATTGTTCAGTGAAGTGTGCTTAAATTTTAAATTGAGATTGTGTAGATAGTTATAAAATTATTGCAAAATACGTCAACCAATCATTGAAAAACATACATCAAGCAAAAAAAAACTAATTAAAACTTTAATGTATCAAGAGTTTTATGAAATCATCAAGTAAGGTTTATAAATTTAGTGTTTCAATTATACAAACGCCAAGTTGCAATGAATCAAATTAAGATTATATGAATGTATATCATTTTTATTCCAACTTGTGTGCTGTTGCAATTCGATGTGGAATAGAAATTACATGCATTTAAACTAATTTCACTGTATCTCACTGTATTTCCGCAATAAATGTGTTTGTAGTCGAATTTGTGTTTGGTAGCAGAGTTATTTTAAATGTTTCTGTGTCTGTTTTGTTTCTTGTGAACGTATTGCAGTTTGCTTATTATATCATTATTATTTCGTTTAAAAGATATTGCAATCAACCTATAAAACTATTTTTCCCGTGCATCGATTTTCTATTCATTACAAGTCATTACACATCCTTATGTATAAACATTAATATATAAGATCTAGCGAAAGTCAAACATATGCTATTTTGATAACAATTTGATCAATGGTATAGAAGCCATCAGATGTAAGACACCCACTCCTTTATCCTAAAGATATTTATCTTCGCCTGAAACAACCGAGCGAAATCCCTGGCCTCTTATTGGTTCATTTAAAGGAGTGTGTCATTTATACTGCACACTTCATTGACATCATCAGTCAAGACTCGCTATACAAAAGCACTGTGACGCATAATCAATACTCGTCATATACAGTACCTCACTTAGCTTTATGTTTTAGTTAAATATGCCATCTATATTGTGACTCCATTATTTTATTAAGCTTTCACAAAATAGCTATGTATATTCTGCCTATATATTTAAGAGATCAAATTGAATGTTGAACATTAAATTGGGTTTTAATATCAAAATATAGGAAAGAAAACGATTTTTGATAATTTTGCTATTTAAGGAGCACACCATCCATCTAGTATAAATATTACTAATTATTCTAGTATAGAACTAACAGTATTTCTCCTAAATTCAATTCATCAAAACACTTTGGTATAAAATATCTTATTATCTTTCATATGTTATTATCTCTTGACTAGATATATGCTAATAAATCATGTGACAGTGACATAATAACCCCATAGCAGCAAAAACATTGGCAATTTTTGACCATGTTAAGCAAATATAAAAACATTATACTTATTAACTGCTTACTGTGGTGGCATTGAATGAGAGCTAGTATTCAATATATTTAATGTCCATATACATGTTACATTTTTCAATAGTTCACTGCACAGTATATTCATATTATTTTTTGTTATAACATTCATAGGTATTATATTAGTATTGTTGGCATTGGAACATCTTGCTGCATCTATTGTATTAGTTGTCCTATGGATTATTAATGTGCTGCTGAGCAGGACTATGTCGCCTGCGACCGTTCATGTTGTTTAAACATAAGACTATGGTGCTGTTTAAACATAAGACTATAGTGTTTTTACTGGCAAGGCCCATTTAGCGACACTGTCAAAAAGTAGGGATGAGTATGTATTCGCAACGTGGGTTGTAGATATGTGTTTTATTGTAACTTTTTGTGAAGCGAGACATCACTATTTCATATTTTTTGTTGCAATAAAAACCATATGTGGATTAACCGAGTCTGTAAATACAAAGGACCGAATTCTCATAGTAAATTTAGGATTATTAATTGCATCGAACCAATATATAAACGATGAATTTATAATTTGATTCCGCTTTTCTTAACGAATGATAACGTTTCTAGATAAGTAAAATGTACATGATTATCTACCGTTACAACCATTCAACAAATGATAAACGAAAATTGCTTATATTATAAGTTCAAATATCTCATAAATTCAATTCCTTTAAATCTTCGTTTTTATACATATTGCGAAAACGTATTGCAACGTTTTCTTCAATTCTATACACTATTGATAGGTGTAGCGTGGGAACTCTTTTTTTTATCATAACAGATTCTGAGGTCTCGAATTAGTTTAATTTAAACAGATGCTTCATGGTTGATTAAATGCGTTTTAATTTCAAGCTAAAAGTGTGTTGATTGTTAGTGAATTATTTCAAAAGACGATTTTCAAGCTATTATTGCGACAAAAATGAAGCAAAAAAATACTGTTCAAATTGGTAAAATTAAATTATCAATCAAATTTTATATAAATATAATATTGAATCATTGATATCCCAAGTTGAAAAGAATCATATTAAGATCTTATATTGTGTATCATTCTCATCATTTCCACCATGTGTAATGATGCGATTCACAAAGGAACAGTAATTATTATACTATGTTAATATCCTTATATTATAAAATATTTTATTCAGTTTTACCATGAAAATCATTCTGCAATATGAAAAAGAAATAACAGGAATTATAGTTTATTATTATTCAGCAAAGTTGATTATTCGTAATTATATATTACTTACTAAAACCTATTTTTCATGACCATATTTTTTTATCAAGCGAGATCATAATCATTGAATGCCGTGTTAAGGTTTGTTGTGCACTTATTGATCTAAAGAGCTAACAATATATCTTCTACAATCAATTCCACTTGCTTACATTGCTTAAGAATCCATTCAGGTGATCAAATATTAAATCAAAAACTCAATAAGACTAAATACTGACCTCCCTCTGGAAATCCTACGTTTTGACCTTTCATAAAGGTAATAGATGCCATAAAAACAAAGATCACATTCTTATATCTTATAAACAAATATCCCACTTACCACTTACGTATTCATTGGAAAAGTCTATAAAATAAGCGTTGAGAATAAATGACGACATATACTGCATATTTTCCCTGGGACAGTAATTATTTCAAGAACAACAAACATTTTGTAATATATAGTTCATTTTGTTTGTACACGCAGTAGCTATGCTTGCCGTAGCTTTTAGGCAAACCAAATCCGAAAATACACTGCAGAATGAAAATAGCATAGATAAAAGGTAAGAATAACATTGATGACAGTTGAGTAAAAGAATGTTAATTTCAACAAAAATACGTGAAATTATTCTACATTAATATATACATATATAAAGATAATATATGCACGCCGAACTTGACACAATATTACTATTTTTAAAATGTTTGGATAGATTATATACAAAGCAATCGCTACCCGATCGACCTTACGTCAATCTATGAGAAAGAAACTTCGTATTTATGCCCATATACAGACTTTACTGATATCCTCTATCGACATTGGTTTAGAGTTTTTGTGAAAGAATGTTAGAAATTGCAACCAGGTTATTTGACGTTAAATAGCGTACAGCAAAATGTCCATCTGGGTCTTGATACTGTCACACTATAGTCTGGTACGACTATTTTGCTTGCCGAGTCGTTGCAGTCTTATTTCTTATATACATTTTCTTATTCCAATTTATGTTTTGTTGCAGGTTTTTCCATCATGTTATAGACCATTTCTTTCCACAATCGGACCCTGATCCACCACCGCAGCCACCCGTTGTGACAACTGAGTATACACCGACAACTGAGTATAAACCAACAACTGATTCTATGACAACAACAGAACCAATGCCTACAACTGATTGGTAAGTGGAACACAGTCTCGTACTGCATAAGGTGTTAACGCTATATTAAGCTTTCAACTTTAGAGTAACTCTGCATAGATTTGTCGTTTTCAACATCCATGGTTAATAAATAAATCAGTGACCTCACCCAGTAGATTGAAATATCTTAATACCAGTGAAAGTAAAATAAAAAGGCCAACCTTTAATATGAGTAGTTATTCTTCACACTTATTCTACCTCGCCATGTCTTCGTTTATCTGACATTAAATCATATGATTCTTAAATGTTTAACCAAAGGCGCCAATACAGAGTATATAACGGTCAAGAGTTAAAAAGAGCTTAACTGGTGCCGTTACTTTTGTTTCTACGTAAATCTTAGAATTAAGGAGCCAATCTAATTTGTTTATAATGAATGTCTTAGTTGACAATAAACGTGAATAGTAAAATTTATGAAGGTTATTTCTCCGATATTTAACTATGTTTTATTCGTTCATAGGTCTCCACCGTCAACATCCTCAACAACAACCTGTTCCTTCGACCTTGAAGCTGTGGCACCTGATGGATCTCTTGTTACCTGCGAGGTCACTTGCCCGTGGGAAAATAAATCATAAAAACAAATGTTTATGTATGTTAACAGTTAAAGAAAATATAATAAATTATAAAACCTAAAAAAGTTGATTAATTTATATAGAATAATTTATTTTTAAAACATTTTCTTGAAGAACACTTTGCAACGTTTTTTTTCAAAACGGTGGTGCTCTTATATATTGAATTATATGTATGTCTTCATAAAATTAACACATTATGGAAAAACACACCTTTATTTCAAAACTATGAGCGGACATATCAACATAAGGTTAAAATTTAGGTTTCACAATCATTACAAGCAGTTATACATGAATGATAAAATCACTTGCATATTTAGCCAAATGATTTCCAATTCTTTTCATTTGTGGTCCAATAAGTGCAGGTTACATTAAAGTTTGTATGCAAAGACACATGCCGGTCTAGTTGCATATTGAAATTAAGTAGTTGCCTTATTATATAAAGACTGCATTTGCTTGTATAAATAGGTATAGAAAGACCATCTTGACTGGTGCAGTCGGCTTTTATTGTTATTGTAGCTCGATCAAATAATGTATGCAGACAACATTATATTTAATATTATATCGCCGATAAACACACCTTATCTAACCTTGTAAGAATATAACAACTTTACATAATGTATTCAAAAAATATACACAAGAATTATTTCTTTTCTATTGTAGAAAATGGTAAAAATATAGTGCCAAGTTAAGTTAAAACGAAAAATAATGCTGGCACCAATGTTTGGTAAAACTTAAAAGTTACATTACATCAAAACGTAATTGATTTAATGTTAAAAATCTTATTTATCGAATTCCCGTTTATATTAAATAGGAGACATACAATACAATCATGCCCATCCTACGTCACGGTATTGATGAACATGATAATATCTTATATTTTCTTTAAAAACAGTATTTAGATATCGCAACAATCTTCGAATAGTTAATATCTATTCATGAATATATTATTTACATAAACTGATGTCTACTGAATGCATTTGATTTAAACCACACAGTTCTATCACGATATAAATTCTAAGCGTGTCTATGATGTTATACTCATATTAAACCACTCTCATTTATTGCAACCATTACTTTGTCAAAACAAAAAACTGAAGTAATACGATTAAGTAATACGATTTGCAATTTAAACAAAACATCCATATAGAACCTTAATATTCACATATAATATTATAATACAAACATAACAACCAGACGAGAATGATATTATATTTTAAACGTTTACTCCATGACTAATGTCAAAGTGTTTTAGTACATAATTTATATTAACTATAATACAAGTTACAATTCAAATAACATCCAATAGATTACTACGGATTTATCTAATCGCTCTATATAACCCATCATTTTTCCTTAAAACTTAAATCAGACGAATGACATCTTACTTTCATAAGTCACATAAGATATCTTAAATGTTGATCACTGCGAGTGTCTAAGCTTGATATTAAGAAATCTCATCTTTAGAGAACAACCACTATTATCTTTTTGTTTTGTGGAAATAAATAGGATTATATTTTTGACTCCAACGCCCTAGCGTTTTTTTATCCCGTTTTGTGACTAATTCATGATGTTATCAATATTGATTAACATTCACAATCAGCCAAATAGCAACACAAATCATAAAATATAATTGTTTTAATATATAAGATGTCAATTATTATATCATAAAGTAACATCATAAAAAAACATAGTCTGGTTATCTTATAACGATGATCCTTCACTATCTTCTACAAGGAAACGGCTCACATTTTTTAATGTGACGTGTCTGAAGTAAATATCGATCAGTTTACCATCATATACGCTTATTCTAATATAATATTGGTGTAATTGGATTAACATTTTTAATTGCATTGAATCGCAGTTGGCATGCAATTTGATATGCTATCACAAAAATTGAATTTTTATCAGAAAATAACTTGTATTGTTTTACTTCATGAGTGGTTGCTTGTGAAATATATGAAATAATGCACCTTCGGACAATACAAATTACACATACTAGGTGTACGTATAGAAATGTTGTGCATTAAGTTATCTGTGTCTAAACGTATTAAGGTACACTTGAATATGCATTTGTGTAGTTTAACTAGGATGCATTGTTGCGTATTTGATCCAATGTTATATAATAGTTCATGCTAATTGCTATCACAAATAAATTGAAAAGCTAACCAGACACTCAGAATGAGGAAAAAACATACATGAATAACAGAATAAACAAGAACGTGACGTTACAATTAAGATGTTTATTGCTACATAACCATCTGATTCATGTTTTATTTGCATATTACTTCATTTCTATGATGTTCCATTAATAATTCTATCCTTGTCAATTTATAGCCCATTCAACAAATACCCGTTGAATTGAGCAGATTTGCCATAACCATAAAGTTCACAACCTGACTTTTGACTCTCAATCCATACCAAATGACCAGCCATGCACTCAACAATAACGAATGCACTAGCATAAGTGTTAGGATTGTATGCTGTATCGATATCAGCCATAGCACGCCCAATTGATTTACCATTTCGAATAATATAAGCAATCACATCATTTTGAGCTGAGTTGAAACTAACTGTGAAAAAATAGATTCCATGGAGAGGACATGTAAAGGTGCTTGTTGATGGGTCGCAATGGTTTCCGAAATTACTCAGAATATCGGAAAACGTTATGAAATCACCTTCCTGGTAATACCCAACACCATCTGGATGGTAAGCTGTGAAACCAAAAGCTGAGCTCCCTGATAGAAGCAAATAATGGCATTTAAGATGGTTCGATAGCCAAACAGATATTAAGCAAACACTAGTTTCAAAATATGGTAATAATCCTTTTAGAAATACTAAATATTTGATGTACAGTTACGTTTCAAATCATCAAACTTGCCTTTCGAATCAGACCGTCTTTTGTCACATTTTTCTTCTGTGAATTGCTCCTTAAGTTCTGAATAATATTGTTTAATTTCTCGCAGATCATTAATTTCCTGCTGAAACTGAAGTTTGATTCCGATCATTTCTTGTTTCAAATTTCTTATCTCCTCTACCTCGTCCCGGAAATTGGCGACCGATACCTTTTAAGATAGATATTGGTTATGGTTTGAGATAATATTCTCACTGATAGGGTGCTTTTGATTTTAACGTACATTTATTCAAAATACACAAATAATATGATACTAGCTTATTGTTATTTTGATTTCTGTTAAGATATTCACTAAATTCTTAATTATTACAAAATATATTACTTGATCCGACATCGCAATTGAAGAACAACATGCCGAAAATAGAATCAAGGATGCCCATCCTATAAACATGTTCATTGAACCCGAATGCATACTGTACATTAATTATTATTTTGATTATTAAGTCACCTTTATGATCAGCATATGTCATTCATATGGTTATTATAGTGACAAAACCGTCCATGTCATGATACATATTCTTAGGTATTCATATATCTATTAGCGTGCAGGTGCTTATCAACTATAGGGTCAAACCAACCTAATGCGTATATATACTATCTGTCTATCTCATGATATCAATAATTATTTCTAGTTTCATTGTAACCTGTGATAAGCATTTAAACAAGGACGCTTGATCATATGAACGACAGTTTGGTATAAACAAATATAATAATAACTATGTATGCTAAGTCTATAAGACATTTATATACATTGGTTGATATCAGGTATGATAAAACAAACATCACACCTTTACGTTGGTCATGCGATCAACATTTATGAACTATGGTTATATGTACGCCAGATCTCAAAGACCCAAAATAATGAAAATGTACAATCTTAGCTGTTTAATACTCATAGCATAATTGTGTAATCACTTTGTGATAATCTAGTAAATTTATTCTATTTTAAAGGAAATATATATATTAATGCTTTACACCATAATTGCGATACAAGATACACATATTTTGATATCGTTCACGATATTTTTAAAACCTAAATTATTTCTTGTTGTCTTGAAACTATGGTTGACATATAGTCAGCATAAATCTTATCATATTCAAGCAACTGCCAAAGAAATATTTAAGCATCAGCAAAACAGTGCGCGAAAAGTCTGCAACCCCAAATGTAGAAATAATGTCATTGTTAATATGATACAATCTATTGCTATCCATATGTAATCTAAGCAAACCCAGAGTTCTATGCCTAAATATGTCAATAACTATTCTGATTTATTTTATATTTGACATTTAAATACTGTTTATTTTGTCAATAGAGCTGGCAAGGCTTTTATGTCGTGTATGTGTTCTAGTTGGTTCCTTAATAAGCTGCCATTGCCGTACTTATTTTTTTATTATGATAAATGTTAACGTTAAGCAAGGCGGCCAACTTGTTACTTGATATTCTTATTTGAAGACCTATCTTATTCATTTAAAGACAAGCTCGTTGAAAATCATTTAGAACAATAGTAAACATAAATTGCTTACTATTGCTTACTAAATCTGCATCCCCAAATATATAAATAATGTCATGGTTTTATATGATACAATCTATTGCTAACCAGTATGTGATCCAAGCAAACCCAGAGTTTTATGCTTACATATGTCAACAACTATTCTGATTTATTTTATATTTGACATTTAAATACTATATATTTTGTCAATAGAGCTGGCAAGGCTTTTATGTCGTGTATGTATTCTAGTTGGTACCTTAAGAAGCGGCCATTGCCGTACGTATCTTTTATTATGAACAATGTTAACGTTTAGCATGGCGTTTAACAGGTGTGAATGTGTGTAAGAATGTGATGCGGCGTACTTTATAACCTGCGAACATATAATAATGCAAATCAAAACTTTAAAAAACGACAAAATGTTTCCTCGTTTCAGACAACACGGCAATCTATTCAATATAATAAATCATCATGGCACCAAAATATTCCTTAGTACCTGAGCAGATAGCTACGGATAACTTATTGTTTTGGGCTGGTTAATATATGTTGGTGGTGCAATGGGACAAAGTTGAATACATGCATCAATAATGATCGTGTTTGGTCTGACTTACGGATAAGTGCCATAATTCAATTGCTTGTAAAACCGAACAAGACCAGGTGCGATTCTTAATGGACATTTTGATGCGCATGATACAAAAAAATATTAAAAGTCCTTTCATATATTTTAAACGGAGTTTTCTCTTGCAAGGGCACTGTTTACCGGCTGCTCTAATGCAACTAACTTTCGCCAATAATAGCGAGGTGGAATAAAATCGAATTTTGAAGCAATTAATGTGTTTGCCATCTACATATTTATCCAAATGTATGTTTTAATATGTGCTTACTAATTCTTACACAATGACGTAAGTATCCTTTATTTGGATTTTCGCATCGTCTACCAGTCGACTGGGCATTCGTACTATACAACCATGTTGATCCAGTGTTTGCAACACGTTTGTTGGCAAAAATCAAATGGTATTTCAGTGTGACTATCTTTAAGACATCTTCCCGAAGAAAAGAGGCACCGTGTTGTTTTAATGAGTAATTGCTTCTTTTATTGACTAAGTTCTATATCCATGCCCTCGAGTACCGGGCCTCATAAACATTAATCAGAATTTCATTTAAAAAACGTTCCAATTCAACGGTAAGTGCACTTGTCAAATAAGTATATTTTCCAAGATCAAGCTTAAAACTGGGTACAAATTATGTATATGTGTTTGAACAGCCGTGGTTAACTTTATATAGTGATTATGAATGGTTATGGTTAAATCAGAAATACAAATAAATACCAAGAAAATAGTTCCTAAATTTTAAAAAGTGAACGCAATGCCAACAAATTAAAA
>LQRL01132278.1:3677-14075 GCA_001703475.1 Hydroides elegans | reverse complement strand
CATTGGAACTCTGTCCTAAAAATACAACTGCTGTGGCTTAGAGGTCTGGGTCACATCAAAACGGGTCATTTAAACTTCTATTCAGACATTCAATCGAGTTACATTGCTTTTAAATGATTTTTTTTTAAAGTTAAATTCTAAAATCGAAGTTGCGCCTATTGGACAACACTGATGTACAAGACAGAGCAATAGTTTGTTCACATGTACATATCAGATTATATCAATTTATTTTCTTATCTAAAACAAATAAAAAAATGTTTTCTTATTTTATGTTTCATTTTTCTCCAAATTATGTTAATTTATTGATAACTGTGTTAAAAGTTTTATATATTTAATGTTTAGAAACACAGATATGACATGAAGAGAAAAATAATTTACCACATTAGCGAATCAAAAATGTGAGTTGCGTTAGTAAATAAGTATCTTTTCTAAAATCAAACTTAAAATTTTGTACACATTGTGTATATAATGTTTGAATATTTGATGGATTCGCATGTGTTGCCCTATGTTTTGCAAATCTATTTCATCATCAAACAATTTCCCCTTAAATATTCATAAAAAATATATTGAATATTATCTATAAAGCGAATATGCTATGCATAATATTTTTTGAACAGTCATGGTTTATGTTATATAGTGAATATAAATGTTTATGGTCAAATCAAATAATACAAACACATACTAAGAAATGATTCTTAACTTTTTAAAATAGTGAATGAAATGTCAAAAAATTAAAAGGTCTTCTGAGAAAATGTGTTTTAAAATCATTGGAACTCAGTCCTATGAAATACAACCGTCGTAGCTTAGAGGTGTGGGTCACATAAACGCTGGCCGTTAAAACTTCTTTTTAGGTATTCAATCGAGTAGCATTGCTTCTTAAATGAAATGTTAAAAAATCAGTTAGTTGAATTCTAAAATCGAAGTTACGCCTATTGGACAACATTGATATACACGACAGAGCAATAATTTGTTAACATTTGCACGTCAAATTGTATCATTTGATCATCTTATCCAAAACAGACAAATACAGCTTCTCCTTATTTTATGTTACATTTTTCTCTACATTATGTCAATTTATTGATAACTGTGTTTACTGCATTTATATATAGAAACACAAATACTACATGAATAGATGTTTAATTTATCACATTAGCGACTCAAATATATGAGCTGCTTTGTTTGAATTATTTGATTAATTGATGTTTATTTGAGAGAAGTCAATAAACGAAGAGCTTTTTTTAGAGATATATCAACATCACTATTATGCTCGAAATAATATATTTGCATTGGAAACGCTTTAAAACGTGGCCAAAGAAATCCATCAGCTCGTCAAAAGTCTAGTAAAATGAGTCTATATAGGCAAGCCTCAACTCAAAATACTCAAATACAATATGAATAACAATTAAAAATACATTAATTATTTATAATGATTTGTTTTGAAACATTTTGCTTGATGATTATTGAACAATTTGCAATTTTCGTTTGCCACTACATATCAAATTTACAAACATGCATGCGCCTATTGCTACATTCCTGGTCATTCCATTGGAAAGTATAATTCAAATTCATTTCCAATTCCAAGCATATCTTAATGAATCCTTTTCTGGACGTAATGTACATAATGTACATAATGTACATTTCAAACAGTAAATAGTTCTAGACCATGTTTATCCAATCAGATGCAAAACTTTGAAAAACGATAAAATATACTTTAGTTTTTGATGGCAATTAGTCTTACAACATGCGAATAACTATATCTGAAACAATTTTCCAAATTTCTCGATTAATTCATAACGAATTAACAAACATGCATACGTCTATTGTAACACCCCTGATCATTCCATCGGCCATTATTATATGAATTCATTTCCAAGCACTTTTCATCTGGATTGTTGGGTTCAGTTCGAGCCCAGTTGGTAAACGAAATTTCACGATTTCAGCCTATCCAGATCCATTGGTTCCAGCATAAATCAAAGCCGCCGATCCATAATCGGGTCTGTTTGTCTAGACACAGATTAGGTACGATATCAAATTACATATCATTGATAAATGTTATCTACTACAACCAAGATTTTATGATCAAGGGGAAAACATGATTCATGTTGTTAAACACAAATATAATATAGAAAACAATTTTCAAAATAATCACAACATAAATAGCATAAAATAATTTGATTATACATCTTCAATGCATCTTCATCTTCAATACATATATAAAAGCCACATATTCACTTGAGTATGATAAAAGTTGAATTAAAACAATGCTTTTGTTACTTTCTCACCGTTAACACATTTTTTTAAGTCGAGCATTCACTTCCGCATCCGTCACTTCCGCCAAGCGACCTCCGAGTGATACACAATGATCACGTGACTCATACCAGGTAAATTCCAGAGGAATAACCACAAAGCACGAATAATCGAATAGTGCATTACAAGGCACTGTGATATTTTAAAGAAAATAATCAATTTTAAAGATGTGTAATAGCATAAGATTTAGCATTCTTATATTTTAAAATATTAATTTTATACAATGAAAATACTAGACAATACTAGTGGCTGTAGATATTTGAATTATTTATTTATTATGATAAATATATATGTTAAAGGTGTCACGAACAGTAATAAATGAATTAATATTAGGGTATGAATATTGATCCACATACACATGTGTCGATATACCGACATATTTATTCTAACTTCTATTTACAATACTTTTACAATTTAACCATTTTCAGAACTGGACTCCAGTTGTTTAAACTTGCCTAGAGTTTGCCACATGTGTGTAGGTTCTCTGTATAATTCATCAATTTCGCTCGATACCGTCATGATTTCACAGTCAAACTTATTTCTATCCCGATTCCCGAAATTTGCAGCTACACACGATTCATCATCATTGCACAACATAGCGCATTGTATTTTTGACGTAACACTACACATCCTGTTGTGTAGCGCTTTAAATTGCGCATTTGTAAAAACACGATAATGTGTCAATTTTGTGTTGATACTCAATGCAATACAAAGATTGGTCAAAAGAAAATATGTATGGTACCAAATCATAATTTTTGAGGGCACTTTATGATTTTTCGGTATGATGCAGTTCAAAGTCAGCCACATCAGCTTAATTACTGTTTAGAAATTAACCATATCAGTACATTTATAATTAATCAAAATAAGAATATAATCAATCTTTCGACATTCATGTCATTTTGAATTTTATTTAATTGTTTTCATGAGCTTATACGTTTATATTTATATTCACCATTTGTAGATTGCCAAGTTCAAATATCAATATACTAATTTATCGTGTACAACACTTTAATCTTTAATTATGATTTATTACTTGAAATACTGATAATCCACGTGTCAGCATTTGCTGTAAAATTGAGTTGTTTTAGTCTTCTAAGTGCTCTATAGTTTGATCCTGAAAATGATTTGTTAAATTACAGGACTGTGTAGAGCTGGTACATGAACCATGATAGAAAGTGAATATTTCCAAGTGTATTTCAACTCCATAAATGAATAGAGCATATATAACACCACATGCTTGCGTTTTTAAACTTCACAGGACACTTTGAAATGTGATTTACCAATAATATGTTGTGATAGTTCACGAAATAAATCGACTACAATGGTCGATTCATTATATTCAAGACACCATTTGTTTAGTGTATTTTGTATCTAAAATATTGTTTTAAGGACAATTTAAAATGACAAATGTCATTGGATGTCCCATGAAAAAGTTAGAAAATACCGCGTATGTATTTTTTGACAAATATTGAATGTACATTGAGCAATGTGCAAGTTTCCATTCGCGAGAATAAAGACATAATGCATATTGATTTGATAGCATTATGCAGGACAAACAGTTATCTAAAAGCATTCAAAATAAATATCTGATATTTTTCAATGTATATCATAAGTGATATAATGAGTTTTAACCTATGCTAAATATAAAAGTTAATGTAGTTGCTATTGTTGTTTTCATGCAATCATTATAATGAATATGTGCTATCCTGTCATATTTAAGCACAAATAATACCTAGTTCAACACGATAAAATGTTGAAATAAAATTTTATTTGCTCTTATAAAGAATGTTAAAGATATGACAACCAGTGTTAATGTAGTTCGAGTCGTGTTCTGTAAATATTATCAAGTACTGTTTTGTCCTCGACTCAACGATGGTCGATGTTACGTATCTTTCAAGTACAAGAATAATGATGAATGCTTCCCAATAGACCATTCTGATGTCAAACTCAACAGCATGTGTCGATTACCAGAAAACTTGCGAAACGGGTATACGTTTGCAAAGGCAATTCGCCATACAAGCCTATTACCTCAAGGTTTCTCGAAAGCAATCAAGATCTGTGACATACACAGCTGTTTGCGAACGCATTTGTTGAAAGTTTATTTGCTTTTCCTAACAGAAAGACTTCACCTATTGTATCCTTCTTACGGATGTGTACAAATACTCGTGTCTTGGATGATGAAATACCCTTATGATTATATGTGCATCCGTCGTTTGTAGGGCTGTTGTTGTAAAATTTTAGTGTAACATCCTTAAGACATCTCCACAGAAGAAGCTGCACCATACCAATGCCCTAAAAGATTTATGTAAACGACAGGGTTGTGATATGACGAAACTAGAAGAAAAGGTTGAAGTCGTACATCAGCTGCAAAAACCGGGTTTGCAGGAGATTATCCAAAAATTTCTTAAAGGAAAGGTTCCGGTTTACCGGCTCAGAAACCCTAAAATCAAATATTATTGTCCGGACGTATGTATACGAGGTCGAGAGTTTTGCCGCAAATGCGCTGAAAGGACTTCATCAGAAAAATACACACATGTATTCAATATCATAGTTGTTATGTGGAAGAACAGACTGCAAGCGGGACCAGAGCACTGCGTGCTATTCTTGTCCAAATAATTCTGAAAGAAGAGTTGAGCTAAAACATTTTCAGAAATCAATATCAATTTCAATATCGTTGAAAAATCAAATACATATGTATTTATATTTAACTATCCTGATCAATCTCCATAGAACAAGATTTTGAAGAGATCAAGTTATTCGTTAGGTGCAAATATCCAACAATGGCACAAAGTATGTAATTAGCTTGCAATAATAGTGCTTATGGTGCCCACCATTCTCTTTGCCATCACAAAACACCCCTTTCACCCTAAACGCAATGCCTAATATCATATTTATCTTTGATGATGAAATAACAAAAAAAGTGCTTGTAGCTATTCAGTTTCATAATTCCAATGGTGAAATAATATCCATAATATGCATAGGTTTCTGATTTAAGGAGCGCGTATCAATAGCATAAAGATATGAATATAATCAATACATCATATGAGTGCGTTGTGATCAAGAACTGATGTTTTAGGCAATAAACTATTCGACATCGTGATGCAGTTTATTATAAAGTTGATATAAATATCAAAATATAAAACACATTCTATGTTTGGGTATCACCTCGTGTTTTTGCTATAATTTTATGGATATGCGGGCAAAAACATTCGATTTTAGCAGAAAGGGCGAACGCCCCTCGATTAGAAAAAAAATCAGTTATATCTTCTTCCTAAAAACGCAAATATTTTTTTGGTTTATGGCTTTGAATAAGTATAATCATTCAACGGATGCATTATTGAAAACTTGATTTTGCATCGTTGATTGCAATTATGGAGCTTATGTTGTTATTAGTAGCAAAAACTCTAAATCCATTCAAGCATCAAGCTAATCAGATTACTTAAATAACAAGGTCGTTAAATAAGATCATATGTTTGAGTCGTAAATGGTTGCACTTATAATTTTGGCTTGCTTAAATAAAAATATATAAACGATATATTTAATACATTTTGAAAATATGTATGTTAAAGTATCGCGGGGCTTTCGCATAAGCTGCAAACATCGCGGGGCTTTTGCCCTAAGGGGCTTTTGCTCTACGGTGCTTTTGCAACATAAAAAAAAAATTATGATTGAAAATACTCTCATTTAAAATATTGTAAATATATTCACAAATTCACCTATAATTTTGTGATAACTACGTAATGTTCTATATAAGCTTGAAACTATAACATACATACACTGATTAACTTTTGTTATTAATCATTTGACAGGATTTATGTATATCGATCTAATTTCTAGGATATTTTGAAAAATAGTCTCTTAACAAATCGAATTGAAGCCGGAAAGAACCTATTGGTTATTTAATAAACTTGGGTTGAATAGCTTGATATAGTTCTATTATGATGGTCAATCATATAGGAGCTATGTGAAAGGGTGGCCTAAAAAAGTATATATAATTCGTATTTTCAAAAGCATATTTTAAGTTTTATTCGGATCATATTCTATACCGTTACACATATCTGAAGTTACCGATATTCACCGAGTAACTGTAAAAGCGGTGATTACCCCTGAATATGACCAATATTTACGCATTTGAGTGCATATATACTTGTAAATAATACGAAATAATTGCGCATACATGTACGCATATACGCATACATATCTATAAACTAATGTTGTTAACATCATCTGCAAATTAAATAGAACATCCTAAAATCAAACAAAATGTATCAAAAAGCAACAATTGTCGTTAAAATAAAACATATTAAATTAATTTATTTTAAACATATATCCCATGAAGGTCATGTTAGATGCCAACGGTTTGCAAATATGCTGTAAATTCCGATTGGGTTGCGCCCGTTCGTTGAACATAATTGCCTCAGTGGTTATATTTCACAAATTGAGCGTATTTTTATTAGCCTCAGGGTCCAAAAGAGGCTTAGTGTATAATGTCACTGTTTGGTTTACAATGTCATTGTTTACCGACACTTGAGTATATTTGTTCAAGTCAGGTCAGGCCTTTAAGCCACTTCAAACCCCGTATTTGATCTGCAACTTATTGATCTGCAACGCTATTTACTTTTCATTCACGCATTTGGCATCTGATCCTGTATTTTCTCGTTCAGTTCATTTTATTGATATATATATATAATCGTGAGTTTACATGACTTAATCATGTTAACACAATATACATATTTAATACTGTATGGGTTACAACGTTGACATATAAAATCTCCAATCAGTATGACAATATGAAAAGAACACATGCAATTAGATATATTGTTGTGTAAGATGATCATTTAAATATGCTTAAGATTTATTTACGTTGGTTATTCGAAATAAATCAAACACCACCCGTATTTGATATAACCCATATGTAGTTGTTTTCATAATTTGCTTTTTGTTTAACATGCTTTAGATATACAATTTCTATTTGAAACTAGTTTTTATTCAAATGAACAAGCAAATTACCTTTATATTTAAAAAAATATGAGAAGGCGTTCTATTTCATAACAATGTTTAGTGCATGACAATTATTTCCAGCAAAAATAATAATTGAAAGATCATATAGAACATGTGAGGGTACAAGTAGCTTGTCGATATAAAAAACAATCGATGTTTTGACTTATATCTAAGATTTGATTTCTTAAAAATACATAACCTTATAAACAAGATTAACCCTCAAGGGGGCGTTATCGGGAAATAATCAGTGATTGTATACATGCACCCTTTTTACACATGCGCTTCATAAACTGGAAGTGTTTCATACAGTTTAAGATTTTTCGATATGGACAAAGGTGCCATTTCGTTAGGCAATTACGCTATCATGGTTTTCATTATTACAAAAAGGATAACAAACCCCGAGGGTGACATGATTCCGACAGTTTTCATTCTCGCCTCGTTATGAATACAGTTCAAACCAACATTAGTATGTAATAACATAAACATAAACCAATTAATAGTCTGATTGCTACAGTTAATGGAAACCCACTTTATCGCCCACATTTGTGTCAAAATTTTATGTATAAAACAAATTCTTAGAAGTTTACTTTTCATAAGATTTGCTATATGCATGAAACTCATCTCAATCGTCAAGCAATCAAAATGATCATTTAATGCTGAACATGATATCTTATTTTCTACGACTTCTAAAGAATTTTGTTCTCGGAAATTATTATTAGTCGCAAAACTCATAATCACCTAGCCTTATCATGCTGAAATATATATGATTTAGAAATTATTAATATCATATTCAATAATGCTTGAATGGAAAGCAATAATGTGTTTTCATATTCAAAAAATGGAAAGTTTTGCTCGTTATTTATTTCCTTTATCGCCCTAACTTGCTGCGATTAAATAGCGTCTAATTCAATTTACAAATGATGTTTAAGCCATGGAAACGTTAAGAATGATATGTTAATGATATGTTATTGTATTGTAAGTAATATCGATTTAACGGAATATGCATTTCAGTCTCCAGGAATCAATATTTTATTTGTACCGAAATTGCTTGCAATGTTGGCACCGAAATTCGAATTCAAATCAACTTTCACTTTCACCTAAGTGCATGAATATGTAAACAACGCTTGTTACAATTCAAACACAGATCTAGGAGCCGTGTTAGTGTATCATTACCTAGTGTGCATTATGTAGCTGTATATTTACATGTATATTTAAAAGAAGGCAATAACAACTTATTGCCTTGATTTATATACAAAACGCCTTAACGACATATAGTATTTATTACATATGAAAAACAAGTGAATTGAAAGAAAGGTTAGGAACGGATAAAACATTGAAATAATTACTCATAATAAATGTACAGTTATAAACAAAATCATATTTGTATGAATATTTTGTTCCAGGACTATATGGATAGAAAACACGGAATAAAATACTTCATACATACGACTGTTTGCAAAAGAAGTCAAATGGATATAATTCGATGTTCAAGTTCCCGAAATCGTGATTGAAAATGAAAGTTATTCATCAGATGTTTTGCTGAATGTGAAATTGAAAGCGCAATGCTGGAAACTAGCATTTTCGAAAAGACCTGAAGTAGTCGATCGCCGATTCTCATCATCGTCGCATGTGCTAAAGTCGCGGTTTTTCGTGTATCGGATGGACATGCAAAATGTGTATTTTAGACCGATGTACCCGCTATGTCAGCGATATTTTCCACATTTTGCGGTATCGCGTGCAATTGCGCAGCCATCTTGATAGCAGTAGCATCTGTTAACGTTTCGGTATACGATAGGATACGATTCATTTCGGGGATGTTCGTGACTGCTGGCTGTAGAACAGTTCAATATGCTTTTGACGTCCTTATGGCCGCTAACTTGTTCAATTAAGGTAGGTGGCACCAAATCATGAAGTTGTTTACAACGAATGCCAATGAAAACAAAAAACAACGATTTACCCCCATTAATTCAAGGCCGCGTTAAATATAAGTCCCCAACAGTTTTCGACAAATTATATTTTTAAAATTATGTTTGTCACTCTGAAAATCATATTAAATTTATAGAAAAGGATATATTTTACAGTTTATCAAAACACTGGCTGAACTGGTTGAATGATTTTTTGTGCAAAATATGTTTGTCAATAGAAATTGTAATAATATAGGCCTACACAATTATCATTGCTATAGCGATCGGCAAAACACCTAACAACTACATTATTACAATAAAAATGTGGTATGATTTGATTTAGAACTATTAGGTAGGCATATACATTTTTACACATATTTCTTTCCCGAATCGTCAGCTAGATAACCTACTTTACTTAATCCAGTAACTCTATGTGATTTTCATCATTAAACTATAAATATTGCATCTACATGTTTTTAAAGGCAATGTGGGTTGATAAACTAAACCCATTTGATGGTGGTGGAACATTGCAAAGAACGACTATTTATTCCCGATTGAATAAGTGTTTACTTAAATCAATAGTTAAAGAAGAAAATTTGACTTGGTAACCGTCCGTGATTGATTCGGTTTTATTCACACCCGTCTTTGCACATTATAGTGTATAAAGCGAAAGTGCTACTTGGAAAAAAGAGGTTATGTGTCATGCCATTGAACTGTTTGTCGACACCTAAGTAAATAGTATTGGGTAAATGCATGCATCTGTGCTACTTTACCTTTTTTTATTTGCATTCAGCTATTTAATGTGCATTTTAAACTACACTTATATTTACTATAACGTCAGTCTAGGATAGACCAAGAGAAATTTGATGTTCAATATTTTACTTTTATTCAATGTTCTTTTTGAACGTTAAGGTAAAGTAAATACTTTCATATTAAATAATTTTTGACAGTCCTCTTACTTATACAACAAGTAGGATCAATTAAATTTGATTTGAATAACTAATTAAACTTAACACACCTATTTTTTCTTCTACACAATGAAACTATATAATCACAATGAGTGGCGTTTTAAATTACATTTTATCATAAGCTTTTCAAGTATTAGTTTTTTTTTATATAATGCAAATAGTGAATCTTATACATATCGGGTTTGTTTATTGATAATGCTTGAGTGAGTGAATATATT
>LQRL01132276.1:0-12797 GCA_001703475.1 Hydroides elegans | reverse complement strand
AGTGCAATAGCTAGTGCAAATTGGTAAGCCAAAAAAAAAAAAAAAAAAAAAATTGGTAAGCCTCATCATGCATTATAATGCATATTATTTTATGGTCGTAAAACGACTGCTTGGATATTGTTCTTATACTGTTCAAATAGGCGAGCACCTTTATATACAAGACCACATCATGACATGTGATATGAGTACCAATCTATTTTCGCAAGTACTCTCTATATTCGGAAAGTTTTATTATAATTTTTGTAATGTATGTGCTCCATTTTCCTGCAAAAATTAAATTTGCTTCTTAATTTCTTTGTACTAATGTATTTCATATTTATATATTTTTGTGTATCATATATTTACTTTATATGTTATATTTTTAAAATTTGTTGTATCCATTTTACTACATGTATGTGTAGTTTGTATGAGCAGTTGGAATTTTAAACAAAAGTGTATGTTATATTTTCAAAATTAATTTATAATGCAGTTTAAATTTCGACGCCTCCGAGCTCTCCGAGTACCTGTCCCTGGGCAGCTGCATGGAAGGCCTTGACCTTGTGTGCCGAAGTCTCTTCGGCGTCAGCCTAAGGCACGTCACGCCCGAACCCGGAGAAGTTTGGGCCCAAGATATATATAAAGTGGTGAGTGGACCAGGTCTTAGTTGTTGTATTATATAATGTCCTATATATCATCTGACTATTTCATCAAAACTTTGACCTCTGACTCGTGTGCTGAAGCCTTTTCGGCGTCAGCCTAAGGCACGTCACGTCCGAGCCCGGAGAGGTCTGGGCCCAAGATATATATGAAGTAGTAAGTGTGTTTCAGAATTTGGTCCTAGAATATTATCCTATCATCTAACCCCACCTTTCCCGAGCCTTGACCTTGTGTGCCGAAGACTTTTCGGTGTCTGCCTAAGGCACGTCACGCCCGAACCCGGAGAAGTCTGGGTGCAAGATATTTATATAGTGGTGAGGGGAGCAGGTTATTTTATGACGATTCTTGAAATATGAGGCTTTGTTCTGAATAGAATTGTGCTTTTCATTCTGATAATTTGTATTTTTGATATTTTATGCACTAGTATATTGCATAGGTGAGTCTCATGACCTTATCAAAGTCTGTGGAAAATCACGTATCTAAATGTCTAAGCATGTTTTATACCGGCGAATGCATTTTACAATTAGAGATTTACAATTACATAAGGAACGATGAAAAATGAACACACAATAATAAGCTTGATAAGATTTATTGTCATAGATAAATCATCATCAAAAAATATCGCAATTTAGTGTAAACTTATTTTCTAACTACGCTGTATAAAAATACATCACGTCTTTGAGATTCTTGTGTGTTGTACTCTCACAACGACACTTTGTAATCGAATCAAATTCAAACAAAATACATGTTATAATACAACAAAGCTATAGAATTTCCTTAATCTCTACTGCTAATCAATCAATTTACTTGATTACTTGCGGACAACCAAGTTTTTTAAATCATAATATACATAAATGAAACTTATTGGCAGACTTTACAATATTTAATGAATAACGCATGTATGAATTTTATCTCACGAAGTGTATTACAAATTTATGATTTATTTCAAATCAATTTATACGTGTTTAAAAACAAAAGTAAACAAACATGACAAACGGATGGTATTTAATTAAACTACCATGTCACAAGTGAGATTCATGTGTATTGCACACTCGCAATGACACATTTATCGAGTCAAAATACATCGAGTCAGAATACATCGAGTCAAAATACATCGAGTCAAAATACATCGAGTCAAAATATTGTTTCGTACTCTCGTGATGACATATATATTGGATAAAAAGAACAGTAAGACATTATATATTATGTGCAGTACATATAAAGCGCCAATAAACAATGATGAAGAATAAAGCGAAGACTCAATTATTTTCTTTGACAAATTAAGAAATTGTATTTTAACAAAGAGTGAACTTCCAAATATTTGAGATTCTTGTGTATTACACTCTGGTAATGACACAATGCAATACTGTTTATTATATTGCACTCATTAACAAATACATCGCTTAATCGCTTTTGCCATATACATGTACATCGAGATTCGGAGGTATTATACACTGATAATGACACACCACTATATAATGTTTATACAACATATAAAAATATACGAACAGTTTAAATTGTTATTTTTACAGAGATTCTGATGTATTATACTCTCATAATGACATCTTTACATCGAGGTTACAGAAAAATTTTGTAACTAACATTGCAAGTGACTTTTAAAAGAAATCAACCAACTAAAAAGGTGACAAAAGTAAATCAAGTATATTATATTAATCAATCCTCGTTCTTTTTTGCTTCAAATCACCTACTTATGCAATAGGTTAATCAAACTCTGATAAATTAGGGTCCTTCATTCACGCTTAATAGGGACGGAATTAGTTCATTGACTCAAGACACACACATTTGTGATAATAAATAATCTTCAGACGGTTATTAATGAAGCAGTTTTTACTAGAAATAAGATACAAATCACGTTGTTGGCCCTATAATTCGATAGTGTCATTGTTTATCGATCTGTTCAACGGATAAATTATGATAAATGATGACATAGACTACTTAATTATGAAGATGAATATTGAATATATGCTAATTCGATTTGCATGTAATTGGACCCGGTTACAATAGTGAAATAATCAACAAAATTGACATATGTAATAAGGGTCTTAATTTAGGAGATATAAAGGTTTCGCAACGAATTACAATTTCATGTTTCCAGGCACTGATCTCTATGTATGGATGTAGATAAGGGATCTTCACTATTTATATTAAAGATTAAAGAAAAAACTTGGTTTGGACAGCCAACGACATGGCTATGTTATCGTATGTCATATAATGTCAAAAAGGTGTCCAATATTGGCTAAGTAATTTTTAAGCGCTGCACTCAAAAATGTCTTTAGCTACTCGAACATTTTTGCAGTATAACTGAAATCTTTTTAGCTTATATAGTTTTCTGTAATAAGATATTTGTAGCCATTAAAAATAACTATACTATTCATGTCTGGATTGTGCAGCTATTTTGGTTGTTTTATCTAATATCTATATCCCAGTATCAGTTATGTCTAGAGTTTTGAGCTATTTATATCCTATCTAATGTTATTTCTTTACATTTTTACGTTTTTGAAGCCTTTTGACCGCGCGCTTATATCTCCATATCATTATTTGTTATCCTTCCCCTTGTTACCGCGATATGGGATGTTTTTCTTTAAAACGTGATTTGTATTTTTTTGCCCCAAAAATATACCATTATAGGCGATATTTTTTTTGTGTGTAAAAGTGATTTGTATTATTATGGATCTTTTGATTAGTTTAATGTTTAACTTATGCTTTGTTCTTTACGCTGTGTTTAAGCTTTGTGACCGTTCGCTTTTAGCTCAAACTCATCCATTGATTTATTATCATATGTCACCTCCCCCTGGACTTGCACCCCAATCTTATTAAAAGACGTCGACTTAACTCCCCCTGTTTCAATATCATCACTTTGATGTGACACCCGTTCCCAACCACCTCGAATTTTCCACAGATACCCATTGATACCCGGTAACCACAGCAAAACCCTTAGCAAAATCGCCAGCCACGGTATGATACTGCTCGTAAAGGTCATACTTGTGCAAAGGTCACCGACGCTGGCACCCATCCAACTTTTGAGGCCTTTGACCATCACGTGGGATTCAGCGAAGCATAGCATTACGAAGCCGGTATATGATTGGACGAAGACCCATTGGCGCCATGTTAATAGATTGCCAACGGCGGGAATGGAGGTGATACCTAATATGGCCATTAAGGCTGTTGCTATGACACCGGTGAAAATCAATAATTCACCCTTGAGGCTTAAGAAGGAATCATAATAGTAATAGATATCGTCGGTTTGATTGGCTTTGACTGTGAACCCAGTGGATTCATACAAATCACCGGTGTTCCTCGTATTCATTATAGCAACGGAGACAATACAATGCATGCAACACAGGAGTAAAGCAAGGAGACCTAGCTGTTTGCGGGCTTTAAGCCAGAGATCAAGCCAAGTGGGAAAACGCTTGTATTTTGTACCGTTATAGATTTGAACGAACCCCGCAATACCACCCGGCAGATAGGTGAACCCTAGTAGCGTAATGGTTTCGGCGCCATACGCCTCGTTTAAACCCTTCGATGGTAACCGTTCCCATGCGCCCTTTGAAATACCCATTTTGTATACGATCCAGAAAACCCAAATACCGAACGTAACAAAGAATATACCAAGCGGTACTAACCAATCTCCGCACAGATTCAGTGGCATTGCTTCCAAGTCACGTGACGCACTCAGCGCGCCCGAATCGACGCCCACGAAACCACAGGTGCGCGCGATCGCGAGTACCTGGTCGCGAGCGTCTTGCGAATCAGACGCTGCGAACACGACGCTGCCCTCGCCGCTCGAGCTACTCGCGAGTTTGTAGGCCGACTGCGTGTTGAACGCCTTGACGATGTTGGCTTCCGGTAGCACCTGTTGTAGCCTTTCCGCTTGCGATAGCGATTCATCGCTGCGTTTTGACTCCACATTGCTTACATCGACGACGCACTTTCCAGCGAATGCGTCAGCGAATGGTCGCAAGACGCTCGCGTGGTTGGCGGCGTGGATACACATGAAAATGACATCACAGGCAGCAATGGCGTCGCTGATGGTTGTGACGTCAGTGTTGTTGTTGAAAACGTCATCAATGGCGGCGAGATCACGTGCTTTAGGCGAACGGCTGCCGAAGGTCAATGAGTAGCCGTGTGAGAGGAGGCGGCGGCCTAAGGCGCGAGCGAAATCGCCTGTGCCGATGATGCTCACGTGCTTTGCCATGGGTGATGATGTGTGCCTTCGGCTAGAAATATAAAATTATGAACAAAAAAGTGAAATCATATGAAACATTGCAAAACAAATGGAAACATTAAGATACTGATTCAGTTGGCTAAATGTACAAATGATTGCAATGATATCTGATGATTGGAAATGAAAATAATTCTACTGATATCGACAAATGAAAATAAAGATTACAATGCATAAGAGTTGATATGGAAAGAATGGAATAAAATAGTTAAAGTTACATATGAAAATCAAGATAACAATGCAAACAAAGTGTTTATATGTATTCGAAAATCAATTCTAAGTTTACCCAAAATGTAAATGTTTTATGCATTTAACATTTATAATGGTTTGTGCTGTTTGCTAATTTTGCTAAAATGCATCCCTGTTTTTTTTATTCACTTCCCCGTTGTCCAACGACAAAATTCATTCAAACAAAGTGTTCATTTTGCTAAGGTAATGTGCAGTATCTTACGTTTTAATTCTTAATTGGCTAAATTATGAAAACAGATACCCACTTGAGACTGCAAATTATCTAAGAATAATTGACATTTTATTTAAATAAATGCTATCATCTGCAAATAAACGAAAACCAAGGATGCATTCTTCGCAAATTATGCAAAAAGTACAAAAAATATATATATATAATCTATGCACGCAAACTCCATCGAATGGTGCGTTCATCCAATATATTCGAAATAAACTCAACATTTCTTACCTGTTTCTGCGAAAGTTGAAAACAGTTGAAACTGCTATCGGCACACGTCGCTTAATAGAGTCGCGATTTCTGGCCACTGTGCTTCTGATCCAGACCGACCGGTCATTTTATATGGATACACATGAACTCTTTAGCACATGTTGATAATACTTAAAAGGCACTTCGTAAGATAATGCTGAGTCACCGTGTACTTTTTAGAAGCCATGGGTACTTATTAAAGCAAAAAATGCAAAATGCACGTACATGATATTTAAGGTGATGTAAACATTTTTAATCGAAAAAAAAGTTTTTTTTTTATTATAAAAATAATGAAAGTGATCCGATTTGTTTGGCCTAAAATACAGGTGTCAAATGTCATCATGAAACGTAGTCTTGTCTTTTTTATTTCAATTCCAGCTGCTTTTCTGCCGCTGTTACTAGATTTTTTTTATCTAATTTGATTTGCCGTTTTATTTCTATGCAAAATTCTATTTTAACAAAAGTTGAATCCACATATATAGATTCAATCTATATATGTGGATTCAATCATTGAGGTAAAAAGTAGTCAAGGATTTAAGCGGCGGAACTCTAGAAATTCTTTTTTTGATGCAGGTATTAGAATTCTCAGTGATTTGTGGATTCCAGTTTTCTATAATAGATACCTATTATCCATCCAATAAAACCATCTCTAAATGCCAACCTTCATAAATATTACCTTTCACTTTTCTATGTGATCAAGTTTCTCTGATACCTTAGTTCTGTTTGGGCATTTATTCTACCATATTGTTGTCACTATTCTCAAGTATAATTGTTAACAATTCTGGGAACCAAGGCGGGGTCGGGTCGGCTATTTTGCTCTGAACATCCGTGTGGTTTGGGAAGCAAACGCGACTTTCGGATATCCGACTCCCCGAGATAGCTCTAACCGACCATGTTTTATTGAGAACGGTGTAGTTGGAAAGCTTTTTAGGTTTGGTTGCTCAATTCGTAAGGTCCTAAAATATATTGTACTCGGTTCCCGGACAATGCACCGTCCTCCAAACTTCTGAGGTTCGTATGATACATAAGAAAGAATGAAAACTAGGCGATGTTTCCTATTGTAACACGCACCCAGACTTAAGGGATAAAAATAAATGGAGAAAAAAAATGCGTTTTACATTCGGAATAGAATCTATCACGTTATCCCCAATCGAGATGAACTAAGCCGGATATAAGCAATGAGTGCACTCTTGAATGACCATTTGATGTCGTCTTTAACCGATACCTGGTATCTATTCTGTTCTGTATTGTTTTCTACTGGATTGATCTGTGATTTTGACCTGAAGTGAATATATTATGAAGAGTATATCATAGTTGAATTACATGTGAAAAGATGCATGTACATCGTAAGACGTTATCATTTGCGTCCGTTAGGTATTCAAATTAAACCCTGTTGTATTGTGTGTACATGTAGATATACACGTATGTGATAGATAGAACTGGCCGATCATGTAACCTACGATACCGGCCGAGCAGCTCTTAACCATCCATTATTCTGCCTCAACGAAAAAAAGGAGCTTCAATTATTTTCTCAATCATTTAATAGACCTATTCTATAATAAACATTTATTGAATAATGCAATAATATAAAATACATGTAAAATATAAAAGCCAGGTTTCAGTTCCTAAAAAAGTAAAATATTCTTTTCTGCGGTGGTATTGATGAATTAACGAAGAAACATTAGCCAGGCGGCTGTTCATGATAAATTAAAATAAAAATCCTTAATTAAAAGGTTTTTGCGTTATATTTGTCAATATTCCCCTTTTACATATGTAGAATTTGTATGTCCTCCTCCGTTTGTGCTTTTCTCTGTCAACGCCAGCACCATTGTCTCCTCTTCTTTCCCCTTCGACCCCTTTTCTTCGCCTTCCCCCTTTGCTGCACTTAATCCATTTTCCGCTTCTTTCCACTTGATCCCCTTTTGTCCATCTCCCTGCCTCTTTTCTCCTCCTTCCTCCCTCTTCAACCCCTTCCCCCTCTCCCCATCATCCTCCTTCACCACATATACTGCGGGCGCTACTTGTGTCTTCCTGCCCGCTTTTGCGGCCATCCCGCCACCACCAACACCACCACCATTCCCGCCACCGCTGCCGCCCGCTTTCTCTAGGTCATTGACCCCAACGCGTTCGTAGCCACCGCGTATCCTAGCAACGTAGCAACTGACCCCTGGCGACCACAGGATAATCCTTAGCAACAGCGCGATCCAAGGGATAAAGCTACTGACAAAGAACTTGCTGCTCATTACGTGGGCGGCGTCCATGTCCTGCCACATGGGAACGGCCTTGACCTTGAGTAAAAAATAAAATGGCGGAGGTTGTGACATTTAATAAAAGGACAACGGCCGAGTTTGACATTGAATAAAAATGGCGTAGTTAAACCGTAAAAGAAAAGAAAATGGCCGAGTTTGTGCGTTTTGTTGCCTTGAACAAAACTTAAAATGGCGGAAATTTTGACATTGAAAAAAAGGGAAACGGGGCGATCGGGGAATTAAGGTGCTCACGAAGAATTTGCTGCTCATCACGTGGGCGGCGTCCATGTTCTGCCACATGGGAATGGCCTTGACCTTTGAAAAAAAGGCGGCTTTTGTGACTTTTGATTAAAGGGAAATGGCAAAGTTTGTCCTTAAGCAGAAGAAATGGCGGAGTTTTACCCTTTTGACATTTAACAAAACATGGAGGAGTTTGGCCTTTTAAACTTGAACAAAATGAAAACGACATTTGACCTTGACAGAAAACACAATGCCAGTGTTTGAGTTTTGACTTTGAACCGTAAACATGACGGAGTTACTATAATATGTGAGCATTGCTAAACATAATGAAAATTTACCATAATATGCAGCTCAGCAAAGCAGAACATGACGAATCCCATATAGCTCTGCGCGAAGACCCATTGGCGCCACGTGAGCAAACTCCCAATGGCGGGAATCGAAGTAATTCCTAATATGGACATCAAACTCACAGCAATGACCCCTGTTAGTATAAGGAGTTCACCCTTTAGGTTCAGTTCCGTATCGTAGTAGATGAACATATCCGAATGGTTGTGTGGCATAAGGACGCCTTCGGCTTGAAATAGGTCGCCGTAGCGCTTTGAATTGATTAGGGCGAGGGACATTATCATATGCATGCATGTTATGAGAAGTGCAAGCAATCCAAGCTGTTTACGCGCTTTCAGCCACTTGTCCAGCCAGTTCGGAAAGCGTTTGTATTTGGTTCCATTGTAGATTTGTAGAAATCCTGCGAGACCACCGGGTAAATAGGTCAATCCTAATAAGGTAATTGCTTGGTGACCGAAAATCTCGTTGACCGTTGTGGCAAATAGCGTTGTCAAGGTGATGTCATCCTGCCACGCTACCCAGCCTACCCAGAATGCAAAGGTAATAACCGTAATCACAAGCGGAAGTAGCCAATCACCGCACAACCTTAAAGGCATATCCTCCAAAGCACGCGCACTGCTAAGCGATCCAGAATCGATACCGATAAATCCGCAGGTTCTTGCGACTTGCAAGACTTTTTCGCGAGATTCCCCGTGATCGGACGCTACGTAAACGGTACTGCCCTCCCCACTCGCGTTCGTTAGTATACGAACAACGGAAAGCGTATTAAATGCCTTGACAACATAGGCTTTAGGGAGAATGGCCGCTAGTTTCTCGGCATTTGAGGCTTTTTTGTCCACTTTTGCACCCGGTACGTTGCTAACATCGACGACGCATTTATCCGCGAAAAAGTCAGCGATTGGCTTAAGCGACACATGTGCGGTGGAGTGTACACAAAGGAAAATGACGTCAGAAGCCTGGATGCACGCTTCAATGCTTGTGACCCTAGTGTTGGCCTTGAAAACTGGGTCAATAGCGGTGAGGTCGCGTTTTTTAGGGAGACGACTTCCGTAAACGAGACTATAGCCGTGTTCTAAGAGGCGGTGTCCCAGGGCCCTGGCGTAATCACCCGTTCCTATAATGCTGAGCTGTTTAGGATGGGTGGCCATTCTTGGATAAATCTGTAAATAGATATAAGATAAGACGTAAGCTAACATATGAAATATGACATGGGATGCCCCAATGCACGCTTCAATGCTCGTGACCTTTGTGTTAGCCTTGAAAACTGGGTCAATAGAGGTGAGGTCGCGTTTTTTTAGGGAGACGACTGCCGTAAACGAGACTGTAGCCGTGCTCTAAGAGACGGTGACCAAGGGCGCGGGCATAGTCACCCGTCCCTATAATGCTGAGCTGTTTCAACTGGGTGGCCATTCTAGGATAAATCTGTAAATAAATATAAGTTAAGACGTAAGATAAGATATGAAATATGACATGGGATGCCTTAATGCACGCTTTAATGCTCGTGACCTTTGTGTTGGCCTTGAAAACGGGGTCAATAGCTGTAAGGTCGCGTTTTTTGGGGGGACGACTGCCGTTAAATAGACTAGCGACGTTGACCAAGGGCGCGGGCATAGTCAAGTGTCCCTATTATGAGAAGCTGTTTATGTGGAATGGTTGTTCTTACATAGCCTTGAAATATGGATAAAGAAGAGAAAAAGAGAGCTTATACTTGTCTTTCAAATGTTAAAATGTCATAAAAATTGGAATCGATGCTAAAATTCTCCATTACTTGATGGCGAGAGCTGCTTTGACTGAATTGCCGGGATACATCCGGTTTAAAATTTTGGATATAGCCATTAAAACGCACCTATAAAAGAATATAGAAACCAACCGACAATGATAAGACATGTACAATGTATACATGTCACTATACTTGAATATCCAGGAATTCACTCCTAAAAAGGCATCAAAATTGTAAATTGTATATTTGCCTATCACTTAGTTAAATGTTGTAAAAGAAAGAGTCCGCCTTAAAATAATATATCATCCTTGGATGACGAAAGACAAAAAAAAAGTTATGATCAAATAGAGAGTTGGATTATCTGCAATAATACATACTAGCTACTCACAATTATTAATTTTTAAATCAAAATTCAAATAAGCATAGTAGAAAAAATATATCATGTATATGCAACGTTCCAATGAAAACTAAAGAAAATTATGAAATGTTCAGCTTACCTTTTAATTCTAGAAAAAGAAGCAAAAGCCAAGAAACATATGTGGTCACTCATGAAAAAAGTTTCAAATTTCAATGTAAATTTGATAAATACCATTTAGGTATCATTTTTGAAAGTCCTTCTTCCCCATTTCCTTTGGGATTTCTCTGCATATCCTTTTATATCTTTCAATACTTTGACAAAAAAGTTGAAAATCACGGGTTGTTACATATTAATTGAACACGATGCTGCCAAATGAAATTCAAGTTAATTGTTCTTGGAAGAAAGACATTGTATCTGTTGGTGGCAGTCAAAGAAGTTTCCTTTATCAGTTACCCGAATAAAAAGCAATGATATATTTATATTTGATTTAACTTGCATGGCAAATAAAATAACATAAAGATAATAAACATCATCAAACATTGATAAAGGGGGCATACATGAAAAGACAATTTTATAAAATCAATCAAGAACGATTAGTAATAAGTGTATTGTGAGTGATTCCATTGTGTTGCTTAGTTACCGCTGAGTGACTGTCATGTAATTTGTCTCTTATCAGTAATATGGGTACAGTAATATGTGGAGCAATTGTTTTTCGAAAAGGACTTTTCGTTTTCTTTTCTGTTATTTTCTATCGTAAACCAAATGTTTTTTACTGACCTTGAAGTCAACTGAAATGTATTTTGTAGCTTTGTGTCGTGCCTGCAGATATATTTTGTTGTTGCTATGGTAATTAACTGTTGCAATTGACTAATATGGTTGTGTGATAAACCCATCTTCCTCGCTGCCAAACTCAACCGGTAAAAAAAATCCTGGTAAAAACCAGATTGAGAAAAGACGTCACCAATTTACAATTTTATAAGGACGTGATTATGCCATGTCTTATTAACGTCATTTTAAGGCAATGACAGGACATACTAGTTTTGGCCCAAAGCCACGCAATATTAACGACACGAAAGTATAATGTCTACGTTTAATAGCGTTATTGTAAGATAAAGGTGGAATGCATTCATTTTTCTTGTATTTTTTTAACCAGGAAGTGGTGGATGAACAAAGAGGCACGCTAGGTCACATTTATCTGGATCTCTTCGACCGAAAAGGAAAGCCAGTGCGCGATTGTCACTTTACGATACGCGGAGGCAGAATGAATCAGGATGGCTCGTACCAGGTAGAAGTAATAATAGTTAATTACTCATCCCCCCCCTTTCATTGGATTCATACAAGGTAAAACAAATAATGAAAATGCTAAAACTCTAGCCCAGTGGTAGAATGCATGCCTGTAAAGTTTAAGTGCCACCAGGGATTATTTGTGGACGTTCGGACGAGGTGCGCTCTGACATCGACTTACGGAAATGCACTGGGGTTTCATCCTAACACGGAATTCTCAATTTGCATATATAGAGTCTATTGTCATCAGGTTTCGTTATTTCGTTTTAAAGAAGTAAATATATCACTGCCATTCATTTAAATGTTAAGCACTCGCACTATTATCTTTAATCTTTGTGTTGTTGTTGCAGAACCCTATTGTTGTGCTGATGTTATACTTGAACAAGCCAAGGGGCAGCACGCCATGTCTTTTGACGCCTTCACAGCTACATAATCTATTCCACGAGTTCGGTCATGCCATGCATTCGATGCTGGGTCGAACGCGCTATCAACATGTTTGTGGTAAGAGAACCCCTTCCCCCACCTCCCCATAGCCAAAGACCCATACCGCTCTCCCCTCTATTTCTGTCCTTGCTTTTGACTCCGTCGCAGATACATAATCTGTTTCACGAGTTTGGTCATGCCATGCATTCGATGCTGGGTCGAACGCGCTATCAACATGTTTGCGGTAGGTATACATGTAGGCTACATACTCTAAGGCTCGCTTGTGGTAATCCTTTCCCCTTCCAAATCCACCCACCAAATTGACAGAACATTTCAATCGAATATCAAATATTTTTTTAAATAGATTACGGTAGATTATGCATTAATATTCTCCCATGTACATGCCTACGTGACACTTGACCGTCTGATATAGATGATGCAACGAATCCATTTCCCTGGGGTAGCAAGGAGTAGAGATCCGTATAAGAGGTAACTCAGAATAAATAAGCCTATTTGATCATTCAAGTATATTTAACAACCTTGATGTGTTTGATGGCTAAGTGATATGTATGGAATCTTTGTGAATA